>DF357832.1:124373-136720 GCA_000787875.1 Solanum virginianum | reverse complement strand
TAACCTTATCACTCCTGGTGTGACCACACATCCATCTCAATATCCTCATCTCTACAACATGCATCTTCTGGACATGTGCATTTTTTATTAGCCAACATTCCACCCCATACAGCAAAGATGGTCTAACCACCAATCTGTAAAACTTACCATTGAGTTTAGGTAGTATCTTCTTATCACACAATATTCCAGATGCCAGCCTCCATTTAGTCCAAGCTGCCCCCTAACTACGAATCTGTAAAACTTACCTTTGAGTTTAGGTGATATTTATTTTAAGATCAACTGGTATATTTTAATATTTATTTCATAATTGGTAATTGATTCAAATTAAATTGGTAATTGATTTGAGACACAATTAATTTTTTTCCTAATAACTAACTAATTTTACTATCAAAGTAAATGTTTGCAACACATTAAACCTGATTAATGTATATAAATACTTTATATGAGTGTCAAAATTTTATTAATGATTAATTTATGAATTAGTTATTAAAACCTAATTAACAAATATAGATACTTTAGAAATTTAACTAGAATTAATTTATGATTAGACTAGAAATTAATAATCATACTATTTCATGTGAAAAACAAATAATCTCCATGTCTAACATTTCCTCCATTTTTGTATGATCTTATATAACAACTTGCCTATAAAATGAGCTTAACTCATTCCTAATATTCACCATTATTAGTGAAATTAATCTTTCCAAACAATCACTAACACCACGTCATATTTTTATCCCCGTGATGATATGGATATCGATTCACGACAATAAAATCATCCTGATACGCCAAGTTCAGATGAGGACGACAAAGACATAGATAATAAGTTCATAAAAGAATATTATGGTATTGATCATAAAGAATATGATAGGATGATGGAAGATGACAATAAAGTTGTTGAGGAAGACAATATGGAGGAAGATGAGGAGAACGACGTGGAGGAGGAGAAAGATGAAGATGGAGACGAAGATGGTTATGATGCCGACGAGGATGACGGGAAAGATAATTAGTTTTTCCATCCCTCTATATATCCATATCATCCCTCTATTTATTCTAGATTTTTGTCATTTAGAGTCTTTAGCATAAAAAAGCGTGAGAACTTAAATATTTAAAAAATAGTAATTTATTTTAGCAAAAATTTAGCGCCAAAATATAGAGTAAATTTCTTAAAACAAAAAAATTCTCAAAACAAGATCCCTAGCAACGATCTACCGTAATAGCGATCTCAACATAGCTCTCAACCCAGGATCTGTGTTTTCTCTAAACAACGAACTCAACCTAGCTCCAGGGACGTCTCAAGCTAACAAGTGGCCCAAAGCCAAAAATAAATTGAAGGTCTTACATTTTTAATTTTTAGTTTAAAGTATAGTCTTCTAATTTTTTAAGATGTAGCATAGTATATTTAAAAATTAATTTTGAGATGCAAAATTTTATCGAAGTACTATTATTTTTTAAATTATTTAAAATAATACTCCAGATTTATTATAATCTTTTTCTTTTAATTTTACTTGACACAAAATTTTAAAAAAAGTAGAGAAGATTTTTGAATCTTATGATCTTAAATTATATCTATATACATACACACCAAAATGTCTTTTAATCTTGTGGTCTTAAACATATCATGTGGAAAGTTAAATTTAAAAATAGATACAAAAAAAAAAAAAGAAACATTCTATAATGTTTCAAAACCAACTAAAAAAGAGTAAGACAAATAAATTGAAAGATACAATATAATATTTTTAAAAATGATTACTCCCTCCGTGCCAGTTTATGTGGTACCTTTCGAATTTGGAGATTCAGATAAGTCTATCTTTGGCAGTACATTTTTCATGTATCTTTTAAATATTTTAAATTATTAGTTATTGTGACTTATAATTCTTTCTACATAGTTTACAAATATATAGATTGCATGCCAAAAAATTTGAAGATTTCATGTACAAATTCCCAATCAAACATAACCTCACACCCCGAGCCTACACCTTGGACATGGTCCGCACTCGAAAACTATTTTTGGTCACTAAGCGAACCACTTGGCCTGGCTACTTTGCTCAGCGAAAGACTTAACCCGTAATAGGAGGCTAGAAATAAACACTACTAACAAATTCATGTCTAAGATTAAAATGAAACAAGTCAACTGAGGAATCGATAATCTGAAAGAGATACTAAAACACTATCTATTAGTCTATGAAGCCTCTACTAAGCATGACTAGAGAATGGGTACCGTGACAGGCCATGACTAACCCACACTAAACGAAAGCAACTGAAACTGAAGGAAATAATATATACGAGCCTCTGGCTGCAAAGAAGTCTCACCACTAGTTATGAAGAAATTCTGAATCACCCGAGATATGTCTACTAGGGAACTCTGTCACCTGCGTTTGCATAGTAAAATGATGCAAGCCCAAAGGACGTCAGTACGTGAAATGTACAGTATGTAAAATAGTCAAAATAGGAAAACTCAGGGTACAAGGCTCAAGTTGCTGACTTAATACAGGATTAAGTTAAACCATGAGTAAAGCATTATAGCAAAATAATTAGATTTCATGCATAAATAGATACAACTTTATCTATATCTGAAAATACTACATAGTGTAACTTGAAGAGTTTCTCTAACCGACAACCATCACTATGAGCTTCGTGATGATACAATGTACTAGCCTACATTGCCAAGGCCATCCCACACCTTGCCGGGGTAGGGTATGAAATATTGTGGATCCATATAAACTAGGCCATCTCAGTGGCACATAAGGAATTGTGCATAAGGTACAATCCTATCATATACTAGTAACGTAGTTTGTGGCGTTAGAGTTGTTGAACTCGAAACCGCCTTGGTGCTCAATACTGCTCCCAAAACATGGACTGTGCTCAATAACTGTAAGAGAATGTCCCACATAAGGGGCTAGCAGAAAATATACTGCATAGATCCTTGGTTTCACTTATTTCATGATGCAATCTCAAGAAAATCTTATTTCAACCATACTTAAGTCCGGGTAAATGCTTATAGCAAGCTGATCATACTTCAATGCAAGTAAAAACATGCTGGGGAAAACAATTCTCATGCAAATATGATTCTTGTAACTGCAATAACTTCAAGACTTAATGAAACATGCTCAACCATGAAATTCTGAAAGTAAAAATAATAGTTTCAATAAAATTTGCATGAAAACACCTTAGTGTATCACAGTATTTCACAGGAATGAAACTGACTTGGCTCGTGACTAGATTTCGTTCTAAGAACATGGAATAACTTCAAAAGTAGGGCTTTTAGATAGCCTTACATACCTGGCACAAAATTTCTTGAAGATATAAGAACCCTTTTCCAAGCGCTAATCCCTTTTACGCTCTCTAACCTTGCTCTGACTGGTGTTCGTGAAAAGTGAAAGGGAGTTTGCATGGATTTTAGAATTTTAGAGATAAAACAACTTTAAAATGATAGGGTTTTGGTCTAGGATGGTGGAAAAATGTCTAGAATGCCCCTCAAAAAAATTTAAAAATTTTGAACTTCGATGGAACAGGTCTACATCGCGAACCTGTCGCGTATAAGAGCATTTTCTATCAAAATTTTTCCGAATGAGTTTCCTAATCTTCGTCAAAAACCTTCTGAAAAAACTAAGTATGGGTCCGCAACTAGGGTGCATCGCGTCCCTGACGCGTACTCACGCTATTTTGAATTTACCACAACAACAACATACCCAGTGGATCATACTGGTTTGAATTTAATTATGAAAAATTATTTTTTGACTCGGTTGCTCTAAAATTGGGCCGAAACTATTTTCTCACTCCATTTTTCATGCTGATCACAAATCTAATCTCGGATTCACAAACGAAGCATGGGAAGATGTGTTATGCAACGTCTCCCCTCCAGGGGCATTATGATAATTTCATCAGGTGTTATAATATCTCCCCATTGGGATCATTCATCCTCAAATGATAATGATATCATGGATTAACTCAACGCATACAAGGTTGCTCAACTAATTCAAAATTAAGAGTGGAAATTTTACCTTCGAGACCCTCTTTGGGGGGCACAAGCAAGTACGGGTATTTTGCTTTCATATCTTCCTCTGTTTCCTATGTAGCTTCCTCAGTGAGTTGATTTCTCCATAGTACTTTAATCGAAGCGATCTCTTTGGTTCTCAATATACAAACTTCGTGGTCAAGAATTTGTACCGAAACCTCTTCATAGGACAAACTATCTTTAATCCCAACACTCTCAATAGAAAAAACTAGGGAGGGATCTCCCAAGCATTTCTTAAGCATAGAAACATGAAATACTGGATGTATAGCACCCAGCTCTACTGGTAATTCCAACTCATATGCAACATTACCTATTCTTCTCACAATCGAAAAAGGACCAATATACCATGGACTCAGCTTCCCTTTCCTTCCAAATCTAATGACACCCTTTATCGGAGAAATCTTTAGATCCACCCAAGCACTTACCTCAAATTTTAAATCTCTCCTTGTAACATCAGTATATAATGTTTAACGGATTTGCACAGTTTTCAACCCCTCTTGGATGATTTTCGCCTTCTCTATGGCTTGGTGAACCAAGTCAGGCCCTATCAATCTAGCTTCACCAATCTCAAACTAACCAATAGGTGACCTATATCTCTGCCCATAAAGGGCCTCATATGGAGCCATCTGTACGATAGTTTGGAAATTGTTATTGTAAGAAAACTCAATCAAGGGTAGGTGATCGTCCCAGCTGCCTTTGAAGTCTATGACACACGCCCTCAACATGTCCTCAAGAGTCTATATGGTTCGCTATGTCTGTCTGTCTATCTGATAATGGAAAGTTGTACTAAGGTTAAGCTTCGTGCCAAGCCCTTTCAGAAAGGATTTCCAAAACTATGTTGTGAACTAGGCCCCTCTATCTAAAATAATAGATAAAGGAACTCCTTGAAATCTTACAATTTCTCGGATGTATAGCCTGGCACAACATCTGCAGTGTCGGTTGTTTTAACTTGTAGGAAATGAGTTGATTTGGACATTCTGTCAACTATTACCAGATGGAATCATGATGCCTGCAAGACCACGGTAACACTATTACAAAATCTATGTTAATCATCTCTCGCTTCCACTCAGGGATATCTATATTCTGAGCTACAACATAAGGCCTCTGATGTTCTACCTTGACTTGTTGGAAATTTGGCACCTTGACACAAACTCGATAATGTCTCTCTTTATGCCAGTATACCAATATATCTCTCGCAAATCTTTGTACATCCTTGTAGTGCCCGATGAATAGAGTGTTTGGTACCATGGGCTTCTTCTAGTATTCTATCCCGGAGGCCATCCACACCGGGAACACACAATCTACCTTGATACCTTAGTAACCTAACTCTCCCTTTTGCAAAAACTAATACTTTTTGCTTATTGATATCTTCTTTTAGTTAGAGAATAATGGGATCCCAATATTGTTTTTCTTTCACCTCCACAACTAATGAAAACTCGGCCCCATTTAGAACAACTACACCTTCCTCATCTGTATCAGCGAACTAGACCCCTAAACGTGCGAGTTTATGTACTTCTTTGGCGAACTCTCTCTTCTCATCCTCAATATAGTAGTGTTTTCCATTGATACATTGCTAAGAGCATCATCAATTACATTAGCTTTACCTGGGTGATAGAGGATGCTCATGTCGTAGTCCTTCAGCAACTCTAACCATCTTCTCAACTTGAAGTTCAACTCTTTCTGACTGAATATATATTGCAAGCTCTTATGGTCGGTGAAGACATCCACATGCCCACCATAGAAATAGTGTCTCCAAAAATTGAGAGCAAACACCACTGTAACAAGTTCAAGTTCATGAATTGGATAGCTCTTCTCGTGAGTCTTAAGTTGTCTAGAGGCATATGCTGTCACCTTGCCTCTTTGCATTAGTACACATCCCAAGCAAACTCTGGAAGCATCACAGTATACAACAAAACCCTTTCTTCCTTCAGGTATGGAAAAAACTAGAGTTGTAGTCAACCTAGTTTTCAACTCCTGAAAACTCTTCTCACAAGCCTCTGACCATTGGAATTTAACCTTCTTTGGGTCAACTGGTCAAGGGAGCTGATATAGATGAGAAACCTTCTACAAAGTGCCTGAAATAACCAGCCAAACCCAAGAAACTTCTTATCTCCATGCAATCAAGGCTCTAGATGCATCTCCTAAGTTCATTTTTACAGACATTAACAAAATAGCATAAGAGTTTTATGGAATAAATTATAATAAAAGCATGTATGTCGTAAGTCAAGTTGTGATGATCATACATAAAACTTATTACATTCAACTATCAACTTACTTTAATTAAAGAGGCACATAGAAGAACAATTCCATGTTTTAAGTTAGCCTTAGATACCTGGCATGAAGAATATAGCAAGTCTCTACAAGGAATTTACCCCATGTCTTGAAAATCTCAAGCTTCCCCCTCTTCTTCTCTCAAGATTTCTCTCTCAGAAGCTACGAAAAATGGTTTTTGAAAGTCCTAATCTGAGAAAATGACCTTAATACTTTTTATTAAACTTGGAAGGGGTTGGGAAAGGTCAAAATATCCCTCACGAAAATAAAAGAAAATTTTCCTCAAAAATTACACAGGTCCGCGATGCGCCTCAGGCGCTGACTAGCGTATTTTCTTCCAAAAATCCTCTGAACAGGTTTTTCAAACTCCATCAAAAATTTTGAAAAAAATAGAAGTGTAAGTCCGCTTTCAGGGCGAGTCGCAGCCCTAATGCACACAGACACTATCTCGGTGTTTGGATCAAAAGATTATCTTTTGATCCGATCGCTCTAAATTCGACCGAGACCATTTTCCCACTCAATTTTTCATGCTAATCAAAAATCTAGCCTCAGATTTTCCATTGGAGCTTGGGAAGATGCATTATGCACACGTCTCTCCTCTAGGGATATTTTGCTAATTTCATCGGGTGATACATTATCTCCCACTTGGGATCATTCATCCTCGAATGATGAGTAGAGGTGGAAATAAAGCATGAATAGACTCAAGACTCATCTCGATACTCACTCGATAACTCAAACTCCCATCTCTTCAACAACCTCCATAAACTCTACTCAGACTCAAAAGTAGGCACATCAACTCAAGAATGGAAACATCAACTAAGTTAAGAATAGGAACATTACCTTCAACATCCTCATCATTTGGCACAAATAGATATGGGTATTTAGTTCTCATAGCTTCCTTAGCTTCCCACGTAACTTTCTCAACAAATTGGTTCCTCCACAGAACTTTGACGGAGGCTATCTCTTTGTTCCTCAGCTTATAAACTTGATGATTGAGGATTTAGATCAGAATTTCCACATAGGACATGTAACACTCGGCAAAATTACCCTTAGAAAAGAGATGTGCACGTAACTCATCTTGCCATGCTCCATTTGGAAATCCAAGACCAGATTTATGATCAAATCAAAAAATTGAGTGAAATAATGGTCTCATTCAAATTTTTTGGAGTCATCGGATCGAAAAATAACTTTTTCATCAAAATAAATTATGGTGTTGATGCGTGACAGAGGCACATCGTATGCCCTATCATAGATGCACAATTATTTTTTATTTCAAATTTTTTCGACGGAGATTGGAAAACTCATTTAGAAAGTTTCCAAAAAAATGCACGTAAGCGCGACGGGTCCTTGTCACAGACCCGCTTCTCCGAGTTAAAAATTTTCTTTTAAATTGGTGAGGGGCATTCCAATCAATTCCCAACTCCTCCTAACTCAAAACACAATCAAATTAGGTTATTTCGATGCGTAAATAGGGTCTTAAACCCCATTCTAGGTCCTTTTCGAAATACTTGAAAGATTAGGGCTTGAGAGAAGAGAAGAAAGAAGCTTGATTTGGGGGAAATTCAAGGAGAATTCTTGAAGATTGATCATTAAAGCTTCACCCTAGGTATGTAAGGCTAAACTAAAAGCATGAGATTGTTCTCTCATGTGCCTCATAGATGTTCATAGAAGTGAGTTGAAAGTTCTTGAGTCTGCATACATGATTCTTGATTATTTTCTTGAGAAATTATATTTATTACATGTATTTTCATATGTTGATGATCATCACAAACTTGTTTGCATGAATTGAATATTTTACATGAATTATTGCATAAAACCTACTCATTATTTCAAAAATATTGCATGAACAAAGATTGGAATTGAGTTTAGAGCCTTGATTAAGAATGTTGATAGAGATTGTGACTGTGAATGTGAGAATGATGATAGGTTGATAGTGTTTGATGGTCCATGAGTCTTCCTAAATGAATTCTAATGATTTGTCTATTTGATTATTCCCTAATGATTGTTCTAAGCCTTGAGCTATTGCTTGAGATATTGATTGATGAGATGGTTAGAGTCTTTATGATGTTTATTGGATGATAGTGCCTCCACAAGGCTGAGTTGACATGAGTTGATTGAGATGATTTTGTTGAATTAATTGGATTGATTATCTTATGAGCATTGAGTTATGGGAGGAGTATCGAGCACTGAAAGAGTAAGAGTTCATCCAACTAGTATTTGGCATACTACGTAACCAAGAGTAGGTCAGGATTAGGACCATCACATACACTATGATGAGGTTCCCTCTGATTAGATGTCCCTAAAATCAATAGAGGACTTATAGAGTATTGTCTCCATTTGGACTTGTCTATTATGGTTTCAATTCGTTCCCTACCTAGCAAGTATGAAATTGTTGTGGCAACATCAACGAGATTGTTGTACAATCACTAGCTCATATGTGATTGTTCTCGGATAAGAGAAACTCTCAGAAAGTTCCCAAATTGAGTACTCCAAGTTAAGATGGGATGAGATATGATGAGATGAGTGTAGATGAGTCTGATTTGATTGATGAGGTTTGATGGGTTGATAAGTCACTTGTCTACTCTTTAATCTTGCTTTAGATAGATATTATACATATTGATTGGTTATTATCCTTGATGTTGATAGATGTTTCATATGATTCTACCTATTTTAGTTTTATTCACCTATTTTACATATCGTATATTCTACGTACTGATGCCACTCAACACTACATCATTTTATGATGCAGATATAGGGATTAGAGATTATCATAAGCACATTGTTGAGGATCAGAATGTTAAGCTTATTGGTGAGCCTCCCCTACTCCGAAGGAGTCATTATGTTATTTTTATCTTAGTTTAGAGTTAAACATTTATTAACTTATTTTGCTTGTGCTAGCCATAAGTTTGTCATTGGCACCGACTGATAATGATAGAGACTTCATAGACTAGAATCAAATGTTGATTGTTAAGATTATGAGCTAGTTCTTTCTACTATCCTTCTCCTATTATATTAGTATTATTTTG
Organism: Solanum virginianum; assembly: GCA_000787875.1. Classification (NCBI taxonomy): domain Eukaryota; kingdom Viridiplantae; phylum Streptophyta; class Magnoliopsida; order Solanales; family Solanaceae; genus Solanum; species Solanum virginianum. Next base: position 127,405 of record DF357832.1, on the reverse strand, counting down.
AGACTAGATGACAAGTTGTTCCCATTTACTTTTCCTTGGTCTTCCACTAATTAGTAGAATGCATGAATGAATAAATGTGACAAGGCCAAGTGGTTTGCTTGGGGACTAGCAATAAAATCTAGGTGCCGACCATGTCTTGGGTCCTCTCTTGCGGCATGATAAACTTGTTATTAGAGCATGAGTTCAAGTGTCCTAGGTATTCTATGAAGTCATGTCTAGTAGAGTCTTGTTTATGGGTGTGTTGTCTACTACACTTGATAAGTAGGAGGCTAAAGGACATTAGGAATTGTTTCATTTCTTTCATGTTTTGAATTGTGTGATGGAGTTATGCTCTATGAAAGTTCTATTATAATTCATGCTTTGCACATTGCAAAGTTGTGATCATGCCTCCCAGAAGAGTTGTCAGAGGTAGAAGATATCCTGCCAGACAGTATGTTAACCCTCTTAAGACTCAAGGATATGTGGAGCCCCTAGAACTAGTTTTCCCTGTTGTGCAGCCCCCACAAGATGAGGTCTCAATGCTGGGCATCGTCAGGCTATTCAAACTCTAGCCCAAGCTATCACTGTTCCTACTGCGAGACAAGGAGTGGGTCAATAGGATGCCCATGACACTTCTAGAGTTTAGGAATTCTTGAGGATGAATCCCCTGAGTTCATAGGGTCTGGATCCACTAAGGATCCCGAGAACTATGTGGAGGAGCTTCAGAAAGTATTCTAGGGGATGTATATGGTTGATACTGACAGAGTGGAACTAGCTGCTTACTAACTCAAGGGTGTGGCCAGACTTTGGTATGATCAATGGATGAAGGGCAGAGGAGAAGATACCCCCATGCTGACTTAGCTATGTTAGAGGAAGGTTTCTTGGGGCACTTCTTTCCAAGGGAGCAAAGAGATGGAAAGATAAGAGAGTTCTTAAACTTGAAATAGGGCTTTATGATTGTGCAAGAGTATGAGTTGAAGTTTACTCAACTGTCCCGATATGCTCTTGGTTGCTGATATGAGGGGAAGGATGGGAATATATGTGGATGGGTTGAATAGAGGGCCGAAAAGAGATAGGAGGGGAGCAATGCTCATGACTGACATGGATATTGGGAGGTTGATGACCTTTGTGCAACAAGCTAATGAGGAGAGGTAGCATGATAAAGTGGAGTTCAAAAATAAGAAAGAAAAAACATCCGGTCATGAGGTTGGAAAGAAGGGGAATGGAAACCAATTTCTAGCACTATCATCTGCTAGTGCACCTGCGTTTAGAGTCAGATATGATTAGAGATCTCAGAATGTTAAAGTCCATGGATATCAGTCATAATCCAGTGTGGCTCAAGGTTTGCTGGGTAAGCCAACATGTGGTAAGTGTGGAAAATTTTACTTAAGAAAATACCATGAGAAGAATGATATATGCTACAAGTATGGCCAAGTGGGTCACTATCAGAGAGATTGTCCAAAGTGGGCTAACCGGACTCAATTTATTGCACCAGCCCTACCAGCTAAACGAAATCAGAGAGGTACAGCATTAGGCGCAAGCGAGGCCACAAATCATTTATATGCCATAGGTAGTCAACATGATCAGGAGAACTCTCCAAATGTTGTGACGGGTATGATTTAAGTCTTTTCTATTGAATGTTATATGTTGATGGATCCTAGTGCCACATTATCATTTGTAACTCTTTATATGGCTAGTAGATATGATAAAACCCTTAAGAGTCTTCTTGAACCTTTGATGTTTCTACTCTAGTGGGTGAGTCTATTTATGCTGAGAGAGTCTATAGAGCTTGTGTAGTATCTATCCATCAAAAGGATATTATCATTGATTTGGTTGAGTTAGATATGACTGATTTTGATTTGATCATTGTCATTGATTGGCTTAACGTCTGTTATGCCTCCGTTGATGGTAGAGCCCAAACCGTTAATTTCTAATTGCTGAATGAACTGGTTCTAGAGTGGAAGGGTGATTCTGTTGCACCTAGGGGAAAGTTTATCTCATATCTTAGATCCAAAAAGAAGATTGTTAAGGGTTTTATCTATCATCCGTGTGAGTGAAATCTAATAATGTAGAGTCTCTTACTCTTGAGTCAGTCCCGATTATGAATGATTTTCCATAAGTGTTTCCTGACATTCTGCCTGGAGTCCCTCCTGATAGGGAGATTGACTTTGGGATCGATGTTCTATCGATACCCAACCTATCTCAATTCTACCTTATAAAATAGCCCCCATTGAATTGAAATAGTTGAAAGAACAATTAAAAGATTTGTTAGAGATGGGCTTCATAAGGCTGAGTTTTTCTCCTTGGGGTGCCCCTGTCCTATTCATGTGAAAGAAAGATGGGTCTCTCAGAATGTATAGTGATTATAGGCAACTGAACAAGGTCACCATAAAGAATAAGTATCCTCTCCCAGGGATAGATGATTTGTTTGACCAACATCAGGGTGCCTCTTGTTTCTCAAAGATAGACTTCAAATCTGGCTACCATCAGTTGAAACTGAGGGAATGTGATATTTCAAAGACATCCTTTAGGACTAGATATGGCTATTTTTAGTTCTTAGTCATATCCTTTGGTTTGACAAATACACCTGCAGTCTTCATGGACTGGATGAATAGAGTGTTCAGACAGTATCTTCATATGTTTGTGATTGAGTTCATTGACGACAATTTGGTGTATTCCAGAGATGAGGAGGAGCATGCAAATCACCTCAAAATTTTCCTCCAAAAACTTAAGGACCATGAGTTGTATGAAAATTCTCAAAATGTGAATTCTGGATTAAGTTTGTGGCTTTTCTAGGCCATATTATCAATCTCCTGATAGGGAGATTGACTTTGGGATCGATGTTCTACCCAATATCCAACCTATCTCAATTCTACCTTATAGGATGGGCCCCGCTGAATTGAAAGAGTTGAAAGAACAATTGAAAGATTTGTCAGAGAAGACCTTTATAAGACTGAGGTTTTCTCCTTGGGGTGCCCCTGTCCTATTTGTGTTAAAGAAAAATGGGTCTCTCAGAATGTGTATTGATTATAGGCAACTGAACAAGGTCACCA
>DF357832.1:110311-121267 GCA_000787875.1 Solanum virginianum | reverse complement strand
GTTTCTTGAATTGAATATTTTCATGAGATATTGCATAACCCTATATGTTAAAATTTTGAAAGCATGCTTGAATGAATTTAAGGATTGAGTCTACAGCCTTGATTGAGAATGTTGATAGAGATTCTAATTGTGAAGGTGAGAATAATGATAAAATGATAGTATTTGATGGTCCATGCGTCTTCCCAAATGAATTTTAATAACTGTCTATTTGATTGTTCCCTAATGATTGTTCTAAGCCTTGAGCTATTGATTGAGATGTTGATGGATGAGATGGTTAGAGTCTCTATAAGACTGATTGGATAGTAGTGCCTCCACGAGGCTGAGTTGCGATGAGTTGATTGAGATGATTTAATTGAATTAATTGTATTGATTGTCTTATGAGCATTGAGTCATTGGAGTATCGAGCACCAAAAAAGTAAGAGTTAATCCAATGCGCACTCGTCAAACTATGTAGCCAAGCATAGGTGAGGATTCGGACCATCACATCAAACTATGATGAGGTTCCTTCTGATTAGAAGTCTCTGAAATCAATAGAGGACTTATAGATTGATGTCTCCAGTTGGACTTGTCTATTATGGTTTTGATTCATTCACTGCTTGGAAAAGACGGAATGGCTGTGGCAATATCAGTGAGATTGTTGTACAATCACTGGCTCATAAATGATTATTGTCAAATAAGAGAAACTCTCAGAAAGTTCCCAAAATGAGTACTCTAAGTTGAGATGAGATGAGATGAGGTTAGATGAGTGGAGATGAGTCCCTCTGAGATAAGTTTGATTTGATTGATGAGGTTTGATGGGTTGATGGGTCACTTGCCTACTCTTTATTCTTGCTTTAGATTGACATTTGACATGTTGATTTGTTATTATCCTTGATGTTGATTGATGTTTCATATGATTCTACCTGTTTCGGTTTCATTCTTTTATTTTACATACTGTACACTTCACATACTGACACTACTCGGTGATGCATCATTTTATGATGCAGATATAGGGATTACAGATCATCAATAGACGCATCATTGAGGATCTAGGACATTCAGCTGATTGGTGAGCCTCTCCTACTTTGGAGAAGTCATTTTGTTATTTTCATCTTGCTTTAGAGTTAGATATTTATTAGCTTATTTTGATTGAGATAGTCATTGTTCTGTCAATGGAACCACCTGATAGTAATAGAGGCTTCATATACTAGAGTCGAATGTTGACTGTTAAGATTGTGAGCTAGTTCTTTCTATTAGCCTTCTCCTGTTATATTATTATTTTTTAGACTAGATGACAAGTTGTGCATATTTACTTTTCCTTGTCTTCCGTTGATTAGTAAAATGCATGAATGAAACTGACGCTACTCATAGCTGCATCATTTTATGATGCAAATACAGGGATTAGAGATCATCAATAGGCGCATCATTGAGGATCTAGGATATTCAGCTGATTGGTGAGCCTCCCCTACTCCGGAGAATTCATTATGTTATTTTTATCTTGCTTTAGAGTTAGACATTTATTAGCTTATTTTGATTGAGGTAGTCATGGGTTTGTCATTGGAACCACCCGATAGTGATAGAGGCTTCATATACTAGAGTCGAATGTTGATTATCAAGATTATGAGCTAGTTCTTTATATTAGCCTTCTCCTGTTATATTATTTTTTTTTAGACTAGATGACAAGTTGTGCCTATTTACTTTTTCTTATCTTCCGCTGATTAGTGAAATGCATGAATGAATGAATGTGATGAAGCCAAGTGTTTCGCTTGGAGACTAGCAATAATCTCTGGGTGCCGGCCATGTTGTTGGATTTTGAAAAATAAAGAAATGGTAGAGACAATAATGATGATTGTGGACTGAGATTTCATGTATGAAGATTTCAAAAACAAAACTATTTCTTATTGTGAACTAAATTGTGAATTGAAAGATCTTGTCATCACCTACATGCATAGTTATGGTGAAAAGCAAAAGGCCGCTCTATTTAGGATAATAAATCAAATAAGTTTGCGTACTAAGGGTATTAAGGTATACGTGGTTGAAAGATTGATTAAAAACTGTAACAACCAACTAATATTAAATAATGAATGTGATTCCACAGACATGGATATTCCTAACAAATAAAAGCGTCAATGCACATAATACTCTTCAAATTCCTAATCCTACTCCTATTCTTGAAGTTGTCAGTGATACACTGAGAACCACACAATCATCACAGTCTAGTCATGCTCAAGATGACTAGACATTCCCAACAAAGAAAAATAAATATTTCATGTGCAAAGAGAATAGACATAAAAAAAACAACAGAGCGAAGTGCTCCACAAGAATATATTTGAAGTCTTAATTATTGTTTATTGTTTGTAAATGTGTCTTCATTTTTTTTATATTGATGCTAAATAAATATTATTATTAAATGCTTCAGTTCTCAAGGAATTGACAGTATTAATGTTTAATAAATCTTTTTAAAGTAGGCAGTTTGCTTCAATAATTGTTTCACTAACTGATAAGATTCTAAGCAAATAGGAAATTTTCTTAAGCAAGTGATATAATTACTAAGAAAATCCTCAGTAAGTAAAACAGTCACTTCAGCAACTGTTTCACTTGCTAAAAAAAATTTCTCCACTTATCACAGTATTACTTCGACAATTTCTATATTTACTGAGAAAAATTTCAACAAGTAAAATAGACTCTTTCAGCAATTGTAATACTTTTTGCAAAAAATCCTTAGCAAGTAAGGTAGTCCATTCAGTAACTATTTCACTTACTGAAAAGATTTCTCAGTACATCACAGTATTCTTCAGCAATATCTGTATTTGCTGAGAAAACTTTTAACAAATAAGGAAGACTCTTTCAGCAACTATTACACCTGTTGAGAAAATTCTTAGCAAGTATATAGTTCATTTCGGAAATTATTTCACTTGCTGAGAGAAATCTCAGCAAATTATTGAATTTGTTGAAGCAACTTAGATACTTGTTATCGCTGTTATCAACAATTACTATGTAATTATACAAAATTGCTACCAAACTCAAGTCTAAAAACTATAATATATAAAAATTACTCTATTTATTATTTGATATGATTTATATAACTAATTAACAATCAAATTACACAATTAAGATTGATTACGCGTTCAATTACTCGACTTATTACCTATTATAAATAAAGTACTATATAATTGTACAAAATCACTACTAAACTCAAGTCTAAGTACTATAATACATCAAATTATTTTATATATCATTTAATATGATTTATATGATCAATTCACTATCAAATTTTTCAATTAAGATTGATTACGTATTCAATTAATCGATATATTGTTTGTTGTTAACAAATTACTATATAATTGTACAAAAATCGCCACCAAACTCAAGTAAAAGTTCTACATTACATCAGAATTATTTTATTTATCATTTAATATGATTTATAGAATTATTAAAAATCAAATTACTCAACGATGATTGATTTCGCGTTGAATTACTCGATTTATTGTCTATTGTAAAATAAATTATATATCTAAGTTATTTTATTTGTCATTTAATATTATTTATATGATTAATTAAAATTACTCAATTAAGGTTGATTATGCGTTCAGTTACTCAATTTATTGTCTGTTGTGAATAAATTACTATATAATTATACAAAATTGCCATTAAACTCAAGTATAAGCACTATAATACATTAAAATTATTTTATTTATCATTTAATATAATTTATATAATCAATTAACAATCAAATTACTCAATTAATGTTGCTTACACGTTCAATTACTCAGTTTATTGTTTGTCATGAACAAATTACTATGTGATTGTGCAAATTGCTACCAAACTAAAATTTTAAATACTATAATACATTAAAATTACTTTATTTATCATTAAATATGATTTATGTAATCAATTAATAATTAAATTATTTAATTAAGGTTGATTACCCGTTCAATTACTCAATTTGTTGTCTATTGTAAATAAATTACTATGTAATCATACAAAATCGAAACCAAACTTAAGTTTAAGTAGTATAATACATCAAAATTATTTTGTCTATCATTTAATATGATTTAGATGATAATTAATAATTAAATTATTCAATAATTTGCTAAAATATTTCTTAGCAATTTCAACAATTGCTAAATCAGAAAACCTACTTGCTAAGAATTTTCAACAAGTTAGGGAGACTCTTTCAGCAATTGTTATACTTGTCGAGAAAATTCTTGTAATGCCCTATAAAATTACCAAAATACCCCTGGAATAGAGATGTTCATGTAACGCGTCTTCCCATCCTCCGTTTGTGAATCCGAGACTAGATATGCAATCAACATGAAAAATTGAGTGGGAAAATGGTCTCGTTTAAATTTTGGAGCCTTCAGATAAAAAAATAATGTTTCAATCTAAAATGATTTCCAGAGTTTGTGTGCATCCAAGCCGAGAAATTGGACGCGAACATGCCTTGTGTTTTTCGTAAAATTTTGGATGGAAAATTGAAAACTAGTTCAAAAAATATTAAGGGAAAAAATACACTAGTGTGGGCCCCGTCTGCGCCATTCTGAAGTGAAATTTTCATTTTAATTTGAGGGACACTCCGGTCACTTTCCAACCCCTCCTAAGTTTAATAAACTAATATAAGGGATCTATTACATTAAGCCAAGTCCAAAGAATTTCTACCGACTAAGTTTTCGTATGAGTTGATAGAAGGGTCAACTTCAAATGAACGTATCTTCTAAAGTATAATGAGTTAGGTGACTCATAATATATCAAATTGAAGATGTTTGAATTAGCTTTTTGAATAATCCAATTTCGCCCTTAATCAGAATCCAGAATAGAAAGTTATGACCCTTTTAGTGGAGACATGCAGAGCTGTCCAAAGTCCACGTCGGACTCGTCTAGACAAGTTAATGACATTTTGTTTTATTATTTTATAAGTGTATTTTAATCCTATAACCTTTAGGGGTTTATTTTAGTGTCCCAAAACATATAGAAATCAGTTTTTCATAAATAAAACCCCTCTTCTTCTCTCTTAAACATGAACGTGCAAGAATCATCAAGAAAGTCATCAAGCTAGGATTAGCTTTCAAGATTCATCCTAAAGGTAAGTCATTCTTCATAAATTTCAATCTACCCAACCCAAATTTCTTCATCTATTCATGAATTTCTAATAGAATCTTAAATCATAACCTAGGGTTTCAAGAAAACGAATTCAAGAATTCAAAGAAAGAATTTCTTGATCCTTCATCTTCAAAAATTAGGGTTATTTATCAAGAACTCTAAAGATTCTAAATCAAGAATTCAAGAATCAAAGAAAAGTTCTTCAAACAATGTCTTTCCAAGTTCTTCCACTCTAAAAGAACTACAGAGATCAAGGATTTTCTCCAAGAAAGCTACTATTTATTAAATTTCGATAGTAATATCAATTTTTCAGGTATGTAAGGATAAACTAAAAGCATGATATTATTCTCTTATGTGCCCCATAGATGCTCTTAGATAAGAGTTGAAAGTTCTTGAGTATAAATACATGATTCTTGATTATTTTCTTGAAAAATTTATAACTTTTACATGTATTTTCACATATTGATGATCATCATAAACTTGCTTTCTTGAATTGAATATTTTTCATAAGATATTGTATAAACCTTATGTGTTAACTTTTAAAAATATGCATGAAAGAAGATAGGGATTGAGTCTAGAGCCTTGATTTAGAATATTGATTGTGATTGTAATTGTGATGTGAGAATGATGATGGGTTGATAGAACTTGATAGTCCCTTAAGTCTTCATAAATGAACTCTAAGGATTTGTCTATTCGATTGTTCTCTAACAATTGCTCTAAGCCTTGAGTTATTGATTAATATATTGATTGATGAGATAATGAGAGTCTCTATAAGACTGATTGAATGATGATTGCCTCTACGAGGCTAATTTGAGATGAGTTGATTGAGATGATATGATCATATTGATCAGATTGATTGGATTGATTGTCTTATGAGCATAGAGTCATGGGAGGAGTATCGAGCATCGAAAGAGTAAGGTTTACTCCAACTCGTACTCATCAAACTATGTAGCCAAACGCAAGTGAGGATTAGGGCCATCATACCACATTAAATTGAGGTCCCCTCTTGATAGAGTCCCTAAAACAATAGAGGACTAGTTTGATTGCTAGGACCCTTGGTGGGATCGATTCGTTCCCTACCTGGCAAGTATGGAAAGGCTGTGACAATATCAGTGTGATTGTTGTACAATCACTGGCTCATAAGTGATTGTTGTTAGATAAGAGAAATTCCCAGAAAGTTCGCAAACTAAGTAATCTAAGTCGAGATGAGATGAGATGTGATGAGATGAGTTGAGTTGAGTTCCTTTGAGATGAGCCTGATTTGATTGATAAGGTTTGATTTGTTGAGGGGTCACTTATCTACTCTTTATTCTTGCTTTTGGTAGACATTTGACATGTTGATTGCTAATTATTCTGAGTTGATATTGTTTAAGTCCCTCTAAGATGAGTCTGATTTGATTGATGAGTTGATTGGTTAATGGGTCATATGTCTACTCTTTATTCTTGCTTTAGATAGACATTTGACATGTTAATTATAACTATCCTTGATGTTGATTGTTGTTTCTATATTATTTTACCTGTTTCGGTTTCACTCAACTATTTTATATACCAGTATGTTCCACATACTAATGTCCCTTTTTTGGACTGCATCATTTTATGATGTAGATACAAGATTTGGAGATTGTCAATAGGCACATCATTGAGAATTTGAGACATTCAGCTAATTGGTGATCTTTTCGTACTTTGGAGGATTCATTATACTTATTTTATCTCTCTTTAGAGTTAGACACTTATTAACTTTACATATGAATTAATGAATGAATGTGATGAGGCCAAGTGGTTCGCTTGGGGAGTAGCAGTAGTCTCTGAGTTCTGATTGCGTGTAGGGTACCCTCCCGGGGCGTGACAATTTTTAGCAAGTAGGTTGTACATTTTAGTAACTGTTTTACATATTGAGAGAAATCTCAACAAATTATTGAATTGTTGAAGCAACTTAGTTATTTGTTGACGTTGTTATGAATAAATTACTATGCAATTGTACAAAATCGCCACCAAACTCAAGTCTAAGTACTGTAATATATTAAAATTATTTTATCTATCATTTAATATGGTTTACATATCCAATTGATAATTAAATTACTCAATTAAAATTGATTATGTGTTTAATTACTCAATTTATCATTTGTTATAAATAAATTACTATGTAATTGTACAAAATCGCTACCAAACTCACGTGGAAGTACTACAATATATCAAAATTACTTTATTTATCATTTAATATGATTTGTATAATCAATTAACAAAAAATACTCAATTAAGGGTTATTACATGTTCAATTACTCAACTTATTATCTATTATGAACAAATTGCTATATAATTGACAAAATCGCCACCAAACTCAAGCATAAGTACTATAATGCATCAAAGTTATTTTATTTATCATTTCATATAATTTAGATAATAATTCAAAATTAAATTATTTAGTAATTCGCTAAAATATTTCTCAGCAATTTCAACAATTGCTAAATTAGACAACCTACTTGCTAAGAATTTTTAAAACGTAAGGTAGACTCTTTCAGCAACTATTATACTTGTTGAGAAAATTCTTAGCAAGTAGGTAGTACTTTTCAGCAATTGTTGTACTTGTTGAGAAAAATCTCTACAAATTAATGAATTTGTTGTAGCAATTTAGATATTTTTTGTCGTTGTTATGACCAAATTACTATGTAATTCTACAACATTGCCACCAAACTCAAGTCTAAGTACTATAATACATAAAATCTACTTTATTTATCATTTAATATGATTTATATAATCAATTAACAATCAAATTACTCAATTAAGGTTTATTACAGATTCAATTACTCGATTTATTGTTTGTTGTGAATAAATTACTATATAATTGGACAAAATTGCCACTAAACTCAAGTATAAGTACTATAATATATCAAAATTACTTTATTTATCATTTAATATGATTTGCATAATCAATTAACAATCAAACTACTTAATTAAGGTTGATGTACTCGTTCAGTTACTCAATTTATTGTCTATTATGAACAAATTACTATGTAATTGTACAAAATCACCACCAAACTCAAATCTAAGTACTATAATACATCAAATAATTTTAGTTATTATTTAATATGATTTACACAATCAATTAATAATTAAATTAGTCAATTAAAGGTGCTTACGTGTTCAATTAATCAATTTATTGTCTATTATGAACAAATTACTATGTAATTGTACAAAATCACCACCAAACTCAAGTATAAGTACTATAATACATCAAAATTACTTTATTCATCATTCAATATGATTTATATAATTAATTAAGAATCAAATTACCCAATAATTTGCTAAAATTTATTCTCAACAAATACAACAGATGTTGAATTAAAAAACTTCTTGATGGGATTGGTTTCAACAATTAAAATAATTGTTAAATGAGATAACTTATTTGCTAAGATATTTTTAAGCAATTGAAGCAATTGTTGCTGGAGGCTATCCACTTGCTGAATTTTTTTATGCAATTACAGCAATTGCTAAATTAGACATCCTACTTGTTAAGATATTTTTAAGCCTTAAAACAATTCTTGTAGAAGGATATCCACTTGTTAAATTTTCTTTAGTAATTATAATAATTATTAAATTAGACATCCTACTTGTTAAGATATTTTTAAGCCTTAAAACAATTCTTGTAGAAGGATATCCACTTGTTAAATTTTCTTTAGTAATTATAATAATTATTAAATTAGACATCCTACTTGTTAAGATATTTTTAAGTAATTATTATAAAAGGATATCCACTTGCAAAATTTTTTTTGCAATTACAACAATTGCTAAATCAGACATCCTACTTGCTAAGATATTTTTAAGCACTTGAAGTAATTGTTGTTGAAGGCTATCTACTTGCCAATCTTTTTAGCAATTGTAGCAGTTATCAATGCATTCTACTTTGTTTTTTCAATTTTTTTCTCAAAAGGTGAAGTAATTGCTGAATAAGATTGTTTAATAGCTGGGATTTTTCTTAGCTAGTGACACAATTATTGAAGCAATTTGCCTACTTGCTGAGATCTGTATCAACAAGTGAAATAGTTGTAGAAGCAGATAACCATTTAAAATAAACATAAAATCTATATTAACTTTCAACAAGGATTCAAGACTAACACTTTATATAATTAACTAAAAATATAATAACATTAAATCACCATTCAAAAAACATAAAAGAAAAATATTGTTTGTCCGTCAACTTGAAAGATACATACAACCAATGACAATTTTCAAAAACTCACCATACGGTGTCAATTTGTTTTCAAGCAGACCAACTGCACATTTCCATCGCATCTAACTAATAGTATTATCATTCATCAGGGTCATAGTCGTGCGAGCAATCAAATACTCAATACAAGACAATGAGTATGAACCGCAAACTGCCCTACTATTATTTTTGGGAGAATCTTTCTATCACGCTATCATGACTCAAGCCTAGGACCTAGACGTGACATGGCAAATAGGACACTTAAGGGATCCCAAACAAGCCTCTTAACCATGCATGGCACATCCTTGATTTTGTGGAAGCATAAAAGAGAAATAAACATATAACATATAATTTCTAATGGAAGTGGGGCTTTGGACTCATGCTATAGGGATGTTATAAGGAAGAGGATAAACATGAATCACATCGCAAATAAGTCTAAGCGACAGAGAAGTATGACTCACGCTATGAGGGCATTCAGGGGCTGGAGACTTCTATCATATCTATATATGTACAACAACCATAGAAGGGAAAAAGGGACTAAGGGAAGTCTTCACAATTACATAAAGATAATAGGAGTAAAGCTAGATACATAAACTTCTATATCAAACAATACCTCTAATATGAGTGGAAGAGGGGCCAAGACATCTCTCGAGCTCACCCTCAAAAGGATATATTTCATATCCAACAACACCTCTAATATGAGTGGAAGGGGGGACAAGACATCTCCCGAGATCACCCTAAAAATATAAAAAATCTAAGTAGGCAAGTATTGACAAAAGCATGAAAATAAAGTGGATGTTGGTCCGAAAATGGAGGACTCACTAAGTAGTCTTCAAAGGATTTTAGCTAGCCACGAGGAGGAAGAGGATGAACAGGAGCTCCGGTCCCTACATGGTTAGATCATGTAGGCAAAAAGTATACATTAATACTTGGAATGTACTAAGTATGCGGGGTGTCATGCAACAAGGAACATAAGCTATAATAATCAATATGCATAATCACAATCAATGGAAATGAGCTCAATATGACACGTACGATCAATGCTTAAGTTAGAACGTGCATGAAGATAATCACACTTGCATAATATATCATACATATGTGGGAGGAAACCCTAACCGACATACAAGACCAAGCGAGCTACTTCTTGGAATCCTTATACCACCCGATAAAATTACCAAAATATCCCTAGAATAGAGATGTGCGCGTAATGCATCTTTCCAAGCTCCATTTGTGAATACGAGACTAGATATACAATCAACATAAAAATTAAGAGAGAAAATGGTCCCGTTAGATTTTTAGAGCAATCGGATCAAAAAATAATTTTTGATCAAAAATGATTTCCAGTGGTGATGCGCGCCCAAGGCGCGACGCACCTGGGATGCGGGCCTATACTTATTTTTTTCAATTTTTTCGATGGGAATTGGAAAACTCATGCGAATAATTTTTGGAAAAAAAACTATACATGTTCGTGCCCAGTTCGCGTCGGGATAAAAAAATTTCTTTTTATATTGAGGGGCATTCTGATCAATTCCCAACCCCTCCTAAAGTCAAAACATGATCAAAATATAGTCGTTTTAATGTGTAAATAGGGTCTAAAACCCCATTCTATGTCTTTTTCTAAACACTTGAAAGACTAGGGCTTGAGAGAGGAGAAGAGGGAAGCGTAGATTGAA
>DF357832.1:62746-88593 GCA_000787875.1 Solanum virginianum | reverse complement strand
TTGTAATTTGAGGGTTTCTAGACATTATATATATATATAATGTTATGGGATAGTAGTTGTTTTATTGATGATTGTGTTGCTTGTAGTTGTTATATTACCTGAGTTCTTACATTATATGACTACAAAAAGGCCTGAAAGGGGTTGGTTGGAACTGTGAATATATGACACGTATGTACATTGATCTTGACTCTTTCTTGTATGTGTATGTGGTCTGAGGCTACTGGAATATACTAGCTATTGAGGTTGACCTGTGATTATATGCTACCCTATGCGTTGAATCTAGTATCTATATCAGGTTGGTATGTATATGAATGGTGTGGCTGCGGTTGTCTATATCTTCTCTGAGTACTTCTAGTAAAATTTCCTGATTAAACATGATCCTTTATTGCCCTGTGGCTTTTATGATCATGTATACTACTATTATTTGTTATGTACTTATGCTCCTGGTTAGTGACCGGAGAAAAACACTATATATTGGGGACAGGTATAGTGCACCCTTAAGGGAGCCTTGCATTATGTGATACGAGATGTGTTGCTATTGAGCCACTAGCGAGTTAGAAATAGGAGTGTAACCCTGGTAGCTAGGTGCAAGATATATTCTATACGCTTCTCAAGGTTTTCTATGATGAAACACTAGCTATGTGGGTTAGTCTTGGGAACTAGCATCCTGTTCAAAAAAGGGCACATTATCAGTGGGCAGGCACATGCTTGCTTTGGGTGAAATCCTTGATACTAGTTGGGCTTTAATATGATTTTGTATAGGTGACATCCTTCTATTTATCTAGCCTCTTGGGCCTTAGCTTAGGTTATACAAACGCTGCCCTATGCATGCTTTACACAGAGAAGGGGTCTAGGAAGGGCTGAATATGGGCTATGCCCTAAGAAAGGTATCTATTTTGACTTGACTCGTACCTGTATGAATGTGTATAGCCTGTTTCTAAAGAGATATGACAAACAACAGATTGTGTACTGATTATATGTCATAATTTTGCATGATTTTGGTATATATATGATTTGATGTCTGCGGAACCACTTGTAGATTCTTGCCATATTGTGACTTGATTATTGGCATGTTATGTTTCTGTTGGGCCTATCTGTTGTGGACACTCATGATATCCCTATTATTACCATATGTTTCTTGCATTATCAACGGTTAGCTAATGTATATCATTTTTTTCTATTAGGCCTGATTTTATCCTGACTATTAAGGTCTATGCTTTTGTGTGTTGATGTTAGCAACTGGGTTTGGTTTTTGCTTACATGAGATTGGGGGTGAGTTGTCATTATCTATGGGTTGGTTGTAGTATGGATTGTGTCAGATAACTAGTTTGAGAATATCGTTGCCTACGTTGACTCTGGGCATGACATGACTTCAGAATTCTAGATTTGGATACATTGTCTGAGTGACTGATTGATTGATACCTCGAGTCTTAAGATAATGCTTGCTCCCTATTGTTGTTCAAGCACCACAGACCATGCCCAAGTATCCGAGTTCACGAGCTACGCTCGTCGTGTTCTGAGTTTTAGTGGTCGCGCCTAAGCGCCGAGTTTCGAATGCCAATTCCTAGGACTAAGCACCTTTGATGGTTTATATCCAAGACCCTACTGATTCCATTATAAGGGTGGGTCACTGTGCTGAATATTCTAAGCTGAGACACACAATTTATGCTAAAGGGATTCTTTCCCCTGTGGGGAATCTGTCCTACAGTTATGTTTACAGTTTGACTATTTTTCCTTGACTGACTAAAAATAGAGCCCATGTTGAAAGACTAAGGGGTTAAAGTCCCTGGGTGATCTGGGGTTTGAGTCCCCGTGTGATACCATTTCTAGATGGGTCGAGGACCTGGTGGTTATTATGATGCTTGGGGCCGAGGGTCAACCATTACCTGTGGATCCACACGCATTTTCATACCCTGATTGTGCATGGATGTACCCTTTGGGCTTATGCAGGCTTATGGGGCATTCAAGCTTAGATACTTGGGCCTTACACCTACACACAACTGACCCTTGTTCTGATGATGTGGAGAGCTAGGCTCTGTGATTTTTCTATGGGATTATATGATGATTTGTCAATTGTATATTGTGCACAGGAGTACCTTCTAGGCATATAGGGGCCCAATTGGCATACAGACATAGATACCAGGGGTTTGAACCCACGTACAACACTATGCACTAGTTGGGGACAAGTGTGGTATTAGTCTATGCAGTCCTTGTTAGTCGGTATCAATGTTCAGTACTTGAGTTAGTTCAGATTATCATTATTCTTCACTTAAGTTGGTTCAGTTGTAATTTGAGGGTTTCTAGACATGCCTATGCCTTCATCTTTGATCATTTTGCTACACTACTATAGTCCTCTATATATCAGGGTTTATTTATGTTCACTATTTCACTCGATTGATCAATGATGCCTACTAGGTGCCTTTTGTAGTACTCACCCTACTTCTACATCTTCCTATGGTGCATTTTTAGGGATGAGCCATGATAGTTGAGTTAGGCAACTTCGGGAGTGCTCAGGAGACTTTCAGTGAGCATTGGCGGATCTGATTTCTTTGCAGTTTCCTTCTTGTTGATGGCCATTTTTTATATCCATACATTGGCCTTGTATAGTAGTGTTATGTATTTATAAAGGCACTTTTATTTTGTATAGTATTATGATTATTGTTATACATATATGATATGTCCTTGTGTCTATTGTAGCTCTATATAGTTGAGTTCCAGGTTCTGGGTAGCTTTTGATTATGTACATTATCATATGGGCTATGGTTTGACAAGAGAGCTAGGAAAGGTACCTATTGTTTGGGTAATTGGCTTGCCTTTAGGTGGGATCTAACAAGCGCCATCATGACCGAGACTAGGTCGTGACAAGGTGGTATCAAAGCTTAAGGTTCACTAGTCTCAGTTGTACTGAGATACCATCTAGTAGAGTCCTATGGATGGGTGCGACGATATATGTGGCTTATTTTCAGGAGGCTATGGGATGTTCAGGAACTTACTATGTTATTGATTTTGGTCGTGTGACATCGTCAATAGTTCTTTCATTTTTTAGAACATAGTTTTATTTGTTCCTTCACGTGGATGCCACGTAGAGGTCAGACTTCAGGCAGGGGATATGTTATGTCATCAATCCCAAATAGGGAGCATCCCAGAGCCCATTGAGCAAGGGCAAGTTGCCCTCGAGTTTTGATAGCTAGATAGAAAACCTGTAGGCATTGAGGTTGTGGAGGGCCTCGGAGACAGGCTTGGTGATCTATTCTTGGTTAGTGATGGCTATGTAAAGTATTATGGGAGATATTAAAGATGGAACCCTTTGATAATTATTTCTTTATAGTGATGTTGTTTTAATGTTATGTAGGCTGTGAGTACCCCCTAATAAAGGCTATGCAGGTAGAAGAGGTTGTGAATGGTTTATGCTAAGCATTGGTGCTCTTTGTAGGCTATGATGTTGTTTTAATGTTATTTAGGCTGTGAGTGCCCCCTAATAAAGGCTATGCAGGTAGGAGAGGTTGTGATTGGTTTATACAAAGCATTGGTGCTCTTTGGATATCTGTATTCGATTATCCACCTACTAGTTTGACCTGCTGGGTTTCCTAATGTTAATGAGTATGTTATACCTAGTGGGATTCTGAGTAGTTGTTGCCTATGTTATGATTATACCTTGTTGGTGGCTGAAAGTAAGCAAAATCCTGTGATATGTACTTATGACCATTTTGATATTTTCCTACTAGAGTGGATAGTCTGGTACTAACATATATAGTATTCGAGAGGCTGGCTATCACTTATTTCCTTGGCTACACCCACCTTGTGTCTCTATGGCCGTGACTTACTATGGTAATTTTATTGATATACAATTCTTCGAATTCTATGGTGGCTGGATTGTGAGATGGATGTTACGCCTGGGGGCTTGGTTGGATTATCTATTATCGTATGAGATATCACTACGTCATTAGCTAATCTACCAACCACTCTACCCTAGGACTTGTTATGATTATTAGCTAGCCAGGATTGTGTGTTCCGAATCTGTTATGCTTGCCAGTGGGAGTACTGATCATTTTGCCAGGTTGCCTGGTATTTATGGTTTTACAGTGTTAGCTATATTGCTTAGCTTATCGCCTACTTGAATCTGGGGTTCGAGCTTCTTTTATCCTATGTCAAGTGTCGAGATAGTGGAAAGTCCCTTTTGTTAGTGGGAGATTTGGTATGGTGGTTCTTCAAGATTGTGATACACGGGTCGAGTGATATTGTTGGATGGTCTCGGTTTTGATATTGCCCTAGGGGTGAATTTCCTTGTTCCTATTATGTAATGTAGCACTTCAGTTGGCTGGTTTGAGCCTATATAGTCGGGCCTATATGGTATAAACATGTTACAGGGTGCCTTAGTAGGGATCTGGGGTGTTCGAGATAGATTGAAGATAGCTCTGCATTGGCACCCGAGTTATGTCGACCATGAATGCCGATTTGTACAGCTTGAGATAAGAAACGGAGTGGTTTTAAGACAGGTTGGGCTGGTTGCATCTGAGCCCGCCCTACCTCTAGCTGGTTCTGTTATATATTCTGCTTTCCACGTATTGATGTGGCACCAGTGTATTTTGGATGAGTTATGTGTAGAGCAATATGATTTAATTGAGTTAGATGATTATCTGATATTGCTAAGGAATGTTGAGGTAAAGGACATTCTGGGGGTCATACCAAGATCTTTTATGGCTATTGTGATTGGATGATTGTGGTTTTTGGGCTGACTATTATGCTGTGTAGCATGAATTTGGTGACTTATAAGCACCGGTGGCTACTGTTACAGTTTCTGCCAAGAATTAATTGTTAAATGCTACAAAATGAGGGGCTGAATGGTAATGACTACTGAGGATCATGTTTGAGAACCGAGATACGAATGTCTGGATATGAAGGGAAGTACAGAGAGCCTTTTGAATAGGTAGCCTATTGGGTATTTGCTGCATTGGTGAGTGTTTGGTGGTGATGCCAGGTGGATTAGCCAGCAAGGGAAAAGGGTTTATACCCTACATGTGGATGTGGGCATATTAACTATTGTCCGCAGTTATTTTGTTAGCCTATGAGCCATTTACGGTTGGTTTGTAGGAATTGCTTGTATAGGGGAACCAGGAATAGAGTGAAAGTCGTATGTTTAAACCATGAGTACAGTTATGAATAACCATGATTATTCGAATATCTGATAATGTGTTGAGGGTGAGTGTACCTAGCCTACTGATTGTCTGTTACATGCTAGCTGACTGAGCTGATACAATAAGTGATTAATCATTAAGAACCCCTTAGAGATTATTACATTGATTCTCTGATACTGATACACGGATTGCCATATTTCTGTTTAGTTGAGACTAAAAGAATGGTTATGAGACGTTAAGCATGCTTATGATCATTGCATTAACTAGTTACCATGAGTTCAAGATAAGGATCCCTATGTGGTTCAGACTAGAGTCTCTAGGTATGCCTGTGACCATATATTCAAGGACGTAAGTCTTATTAGTGGGTGAAGTTGTAATGAACCTCTGAATTATTTCCTTTGTTTTGCAGCCATGTTGTGGATTGAGCATGTGTATAGCGACCTCAAGCCGTTATTGACTTGTTGAGACTATTGGCATGGTGGTTGGATGGGTTATTTAGGAGCTATGTTGAATTTTTAGTTAACCAAAAAGTTATACTCGTAAAATAAGTTTTCAGGTAAAGTCCTAGTAAACAGCCTTGAAATGAAATTTTGACGATTTCATTTGCTTTGAAATGCTCTAATTAGGCTAGAGGCATATCTGGTGCAATTATATCATGGATTTTAAATTTGGCAAATGAAATTGATTAGTAGTTGACCCAGTCAATGTCCTTGGGAACCACTCTCCAGATGAGAATTTTAATAGCATGATTTGCTCCAGAACATCAATTTTGGTCTAGGGCAATCCTTTATTTGATATCGGGGACGTCCAGATGTGATTTGACCCCCGGGGGCTTTTCGCTAAAAGTTGCATATAAAGAAGCGAGACCCTTACTTTATCATAGGAAGCACTATTAGAAATTCAGACTGCACCATTGGATCTGGAATATCAAAATCCATATGGTTGCATAGATCGTTTACAAAAATCAGAGTACGATAAGCCCGAAACAACGAAAAAGGGACTGAAGGGTAATGGCAAGGGGGATGACATATCCTGTAGTTGTGTTGCCATGTGGCGTGACCTGGCAATAGTACAACTATACAAGTATATATACATGTTTCCAGGGACTTATATACATACTTCTATACACATACTTCTATACTTTATACTGTGATTTTGAGCTCATTATTCATCCAATTTGAGTGATTCAAAATGTTACGTGACACAGATTTTCACGAGGAACATTGTGGTGTGTCGGAATTCAATTTTGGCATGTATTTTGAGGTAAAATCCATATTTCTTGTGCTGATCATATATCAAAATTGATGAAAACATTACACTGTGATATCTTGGTTATTTCTCAATGAAATTAAGTGATATTTATGTCTAAGTTGTTCTATATTCCAAGAGGAACATTGTCATAAGCTTGGATCTTATTAATTTGACTATATTTTTGCAAAATTTGACTGAGAAATTATGTAAGAAATGTTTCCGATAAGAAATGCAACTTAGTTTTTGAGTCATTTCTCTGACTTCTGAGATCTGTTTTGGGCTCAATTTCTGGCTATGAACTTAGGGTGATGTAAGGATCATTTTACGGGGGTTGGTTTGGCATTTTAGATGTGGGCCCTATTTTTCCCCATTTTGATCGTAATTGATGTATTTCACCTATTTCCTGAGATCTTATAGCCAAATTAGTCGCAATGATCTTGTGACTTATATTTTGATAGTTGAGAGCATCAGGAAGTGATTCATAGGGAAAGGCTTGACTGGATCAACTTAGAGCATGAGATGCCAATTACCAGGTAGGCTAGGCTTTCTCTAAACCGTAGACTGAGCTGAAATATTTGTATATTTGAGTTGAAATGTATAGAAATGTACTATTTATGGATTGAGTTATAGAGTATGTGTTGTATATGGCTGGATACGATCTGTGTATTGTACATATATATAATGTTACGAGATGATTGTTGTTGTATTGAGGGTTGTCCTGGCTGTAGCTGCTATATTACTTGAGTTCTTACATTATATGACTACGAAAGCGCCTAAAAGGGGTTAGCTGGAGCTATGAATATGTGACAGGTATGTACGCTGAGCTTGACTCTTGGTTGTATGTGTATGTTGCCTGAGGCTACAAGAATATACTAGCTATTGAGGTTGACCTGTGATTACATGCTACCTTATGCGCATAATCTAGTATCTATACTATGTTGGTATGTATATACATGGTATGACTGCGTTATCTATATCTTTTCTGAGTACTTCTGGTAGAATTTTCTAATTAAACATGATCCTGTGTTGCCCTGTGGTTTACATGATCCTGTATATTGTTGTTATTTGTTATATACTTTTGCCATTGGTTAGTGAATGGAGAGACACACCATGTTCAATGGACAGGTATAGTGCACCCCTAAGGGAGCCTTGCATTCTGTGATGTGAGAGGTGGTTCTATTGTGCCACTAGCAGGTTTAATATGGTAGTGTGACCCTGATAGCTTGGTGCAGGCTATATCCTATGCACTTCCCAGGTTATCTATGACAAAACACTAGCTATGTGGGTCATTCTTGGGAACTCACATTCTGTTCAAAGAAGGGCACATTATCAGCGGGCAGGCACATGGTTGCATTTGGCAAATCCTTGATATCAACTGGGCTTCGATATGATTTTGGGAAAGTGACATCCTTCCATTTATCTAGCCTCTTGGGCCTTAGCTTAGGTTATACCAACACTACCCTATGAGTGCTTTGCATAGAGAAGGGGCTTGGGAAGGGCCGAATATGGGCTAGTGCCTTGAGACAAGCATGTGTTTTGACTTGACTTGTACCTGTATGAATGGGTATATCCTATTTCTACTGAGATATGATAACCAGGAGATTGTGTATTGGTTATATGTCATGTTGTGGCCTGATTTTGTTATAGATACGATCTGATGACTGTGACCACTTGTTTATTCTTGCTATATTGTGACTTGATTACTGGCATGCTATATTTTTGTTGGGCCTATCTATTGTAGACACTCATGATATCCCTATTATTATTATATTTTTCCTTCCATTATCTGTAGTTGGCTAGAATATAGCATGTTTTCCTATTAGGCCTAATTTTATCCCTATTATTAAGGTATATGCTCTTGTATGTTGTTGTTAGCACCGTGGTTTGGTTTCTGCTTACATGAGATTGGGAGTGAGTTGTCATTATCCACGGGATTGTAGTAGTATGGATTATATGGGATATCTTGTTTGAGAATGTTATTGCCTATGTTAACTCTGGGCACGACATGACTTTGGAATTCCAAACTCGAATACATTGGCTAATTGAGTGATTAATTGATACCTTAAGTCCTAACATGATGCTATCGTTGTTGTTCAAGCACCAGCCGTCATGCCTGAGTATCTAAGTTCACGAGTTTCGTGCCCCGTGTTTCAAATTTCGATGGTTGCGCCTAAGCATTGGGCTTTGGATGTCGATTCCTAGGACCAAGCACCTTTTGATAGTTTGGGTCCATGACCCTACTGATTCCATTTTAGAGGCGAGGCCCGCGCTAGATACTCTAGATTAAGACATACCATTTATGCGAGGGTGATTCTTTCTCCCACAGAGGATAATCTCATAGTTAAGCTTATAGTCAGACCACTTGGCCCTGATTGACTGCCCGACTGGAGGCCAGGTCAGAAGACCCAGGGGTTAGAGTCCTCAAGCTATCTTAGTGGTTCCAGTCCCTATATGATTCCATTTCTAGATTGGTTGAGGACTCGATTATTGTTGTGATGCTGGGGGTCGAGGGATGATCATTACCTACAGATCCATACACCTTTTCATACCTTGATTGTGCACGGGTGTACCCTCTGAGCTTATGGGGGCTTAGGGGGTGTTTAGGCTTAGATACTAGGTCCTTACACCCACATGTAGCTAATCCTTATTCTGATGATGTGGAGAGTGGTGTTTTATGATGGTTCTGTGGGATTCTTTGATGGTTTTGAGGCATTCTTTGATGATCTGCCGATATTATATTGTGCACAGGTGTACCTTCTAGGTTTATGGGAGCCTAGATGGCATAAAGGCATATATATTAGGGCCTTGCGGATGCGTACAACACTATGCATCATTTGGGAAAGTTGTAGTATTTGCCTACGCAGTCTTTATCAGTCGGTATCGATGTTCAATACTCAAGTTAGTTCAGGTTATCATTGTTCTTCACTTTGGTTAGTTCAATTATGGTTCGAGGGTTTCCAGACATGCGTATATGTTGATCTGAGTTTGTTTTGCTGCACTACTGTAGTTCTCTATATTTTGGACTTTATTTATGTTCACTATTTCACTCGATCGACCGAAACTCATTTTGGATCTCAAGAATTTCACTCAAGCTTCAAGTTCTCATTTAAATCTTCATCAAGGAAATCTCCAAAGTTGAGGTATGTGGGTTTCAACCATTGGGTCCTTTTACCCATGGTGCCCAACTTTCCTTTTTATTCACATTATATGTTTCCAAGTTGATTTATCTATAGGTACTTCTTACTATGCGGTGTCCAACCTTTCTTTTTATGTAAATTGCATGTTCTCAAGTTGATCTATCTGTGGGTATTCCTATCATGAACTTGATTATGAACTATGTTGGGATTTCTTGAAATGTTGACTGTGTAAGGATGTTTTGAGCTATGAATCCATGATCTATTTGAGATTTGATGAGGGGTTTTAATGTATCTTTCAGGAGGGTATTATCAAGTATTGGTGGGTTGATTTACATTAAGTTTTCTCACATGATTTCACTCTTGTATCTTCCATGAGGGTGTTACCAAGTGTTAGTGGGTTGATTTAAATTAAGTTTCCTCATATGAATTCACTCTAGAATTGCATAATTTTGAACTAGTATTACACACCCGCCAAGTGTTTGATAAAATGTTCGGTGTAGGGTTCTAGAGTTATTGATGATCTATTGCATGGCCTATGAGTCAAATGACTTTATGATGATGAAAGAACTGTATTTATGTGTTGATTTCATGAAAGTATCTATAGTGTTTCAAGTTGACCACACCTAGTTGAGGGGGTGATATGCCTCAACCACTTTGATGGGGGGTGGGATGCCCTATGCACTTCCCAGGTTATCTATGTCAAGTTGACCACACCTAGTTGAGGGGGTGATATGCCTCAACCACTTTGATGGGGGGTGGGATGCCCATTTATCATGTTGAGGGGTATATACCTTGACCACTTTAATTGGGGGTGGTATGCTCATCTACCAATTGAGGGGTAGATTCGTCAATCACTTTAATAGGGGGTAGTATGCCTATCTACCGATTGAGGGTTAGATTCCTCAATCATTTCCCAAGGGGGTGGTATGCCTTGGATTCCAAGTACTAGTTTTCTTGGTCTATGATGATGGTCTCTTCCTACACATGTATTATGTTCTATACAAGCATGTTTTACTTCAAGCATTGATCATGCATGCCATGTTGTTACTATACTACTCCTTGCTTATGATTATACATTTTGCTTATGTTGCCTATCTCTTGTTGCATTGCATCCTACATACATAGTACATTCAATTCAAATGTACCACCACATACTCTATGCCTATATGATGTTATAATGTAGGAACCAGAGCCCCTCACGATCATCCTCCCTGTGGCTAGTTGGTCATCTTGAAGAATAACTATTGGTGAGTCCTCAAGTTTGGGGACACTAGCTTTCGCTCCTACTCTTATTGTCTCTTATGTTGAACTTTGATACAAAAAGGGTGAGCCCGAAAAGTGTCTTGGCCCCCGCCCAATCTATGCTAGAGGTGTTGTTGGACAAATTATGTAATTATGCTTTGAACTTTGACTCTTTTGATGATTTATGCTATTAAAGACTTCTCTTAGTCCCTTTATCCTTGTATTTATACTTTCATTGTTGTTTACTTTGCTTCCGCGACTAAGGATGTGTAAATGATATGTTAAAAGGCTTGTTTGGGGTCCCTTTGGGTTCTTATTCGCCGTGTCATGTCTAGACCCTAGGCTTGGGTCGTGACACTCTCAAACTAGAAAGTAAAGTGGAATAAAGTCTAAGCAAAGTAAGATAAAAGTGGGATATTGTCCTGAACTGGAGGACTCACCACAAGCACAATCTTCACAAATCCAAGCTAGCCACGTGGAGGATATCGAGGAGCACCGGTCCCTACATGGTTAAATCATGTAGGCAAAAAAGTATGCATTAGTACTTTGAATGTACTAGTATGTGGGCATTCAATGCACAAAACATGAGTAATAAAAGTAGCAAATAACAAGATCATTTGGAAAAGACACTTGAACCATAAAACATATGACAATGAGGGTCATAGGTTATCATGCATAAGTAAAATAGCCATATACTTTGGAAAAACTATTGCTTCTAAATCAAAGAAAGAACTATCTCATATAAATGAGACTCTAGAAATCATACCGAAGGACAACACACATACTTGGAAAGGAAGTAGTATACCTTTTTGAGAAATAGCAATGCCAATAACAAAGGACCATAACATATACGAAGAAAACCATGCAAGCTTTAGAGATAATGAGCTATACAACTTGGGAATGACATAAAGGAACAATAATAATCATCATAAGAGGGATAACATAGGACCATAAG
The DNA here is from genome assembly GCA_000787875.1 of Solanum virginianum. Taxonomy (NCBI): domain Eukaryota; kingdom Viridiplantae; phylum Streptophyta; class Magnoliopsida; order Solanales; family Solanaceae; genus Solanum; species Solanum virginianum. The sequence goes on along the minus strand of DF357832.1, from coordinate 76,873 downwards.
GAGAACTTGAACATATGTGAGAGAAACCTTTAACCGACATAAACCATGTGAGCTAAGCCATGGAGTCCCAATGTTTCCCCTACACTGGAAGAAAGGGGGAAGTCACTTGCCAAGGCAACCTCCTAAGATGGCTAAGTGGATCCACTAAATCAAGCTATTGAGCAACCTCTACTAACGGGTGGTCTAGAAGCCAACCTCTAATAGCGATGACCCCTATTTCCTATGGTGGCACGTAGTTATGAGACCATGGGTTTCTACTAAGTGTCCACATTTATCTAAGGTCCACTCGGTGCTAAGTGTGACTCTCACGGAGTAACCAAAGACATGAATCAAAGAATCATTTAGTATGGAGATGTAATCTACAAACCCATTCTAGAAGACTTTCAAACATAGGTCATCATCTTAAGGATAGCTCCTAAATCTAGTTTATGCCTCTACTATCGGCCTATCATTATCTAATAATTTTCACTAGGTAGAGGACTCATACCTGAATTAATCATTCATTTCAAACTTCATAAGACTAGTCCCATTGGACATACAAACATGAGGGAAGTCATGGCTTGCACAATTTATATACCATAACATGAATAATCTCATAATACCTCAATATAATCAAGGAGTAACTCATCAAAACCAACGCTTCATAAAAACAATGAAATAGGCTTCATATCACTCAAAACATTCACACTGTTCTTAAGAGTTCATAGCATACATGATAGCCCTTCAACATTCTTAACATTCATAATAAATGTCTTACAATAGGACTTTCATCAACGTAGAAGTTTGTCAATTACTTTAGCCAAAACATGATGGATAATATAAACACAAGCTTAAAATCATGCAATTCAAGAGTACAGAACATGAGAAGAGTAAAATCAATTCATTTGGAACTCATTCAACTCAACCCACCAAAATTTTAATAGAAACCCTAATTTGGGTGTCATGAAATCCATATTAAATCCACAAGTTCTTTTATAGATTTTCATAGCATCATAGAGTACATAACTTTAATATCATAAAAGGCATCACAATATCAAACCCTAATGGTATTTAGACATAAAAAATCATTACTTGAAGAATTCAAATAAAAATCATGTCTACAATGCATAGTAAGAATTTTTCATAAAGAATCTAACCTTGAAATCATGTAATTTCGTGCTAAAGGGAGAGTTCAGCTCCAAGGATGAGAGGACCCATGGATGAAGACCCACATACTTTAAAGTTGGAGTTTCTTGAACAAAAACGTGAGAAGGACATAGGGCTTGACTTGGTTTTCTTGAATTCCTAAGCAAGTTCTTGAAGTCTTAAGATTGAATGGACGGTTTGAGAATATTGAAGAGGATTTTTGAGAGATTTTTGTTAGCTTCTAGGCCATAAAATGGATGAAAAATATGAAATTCTCATCTATATTGGCATAAAGTTATTACCCAAATGCCCTCATCTGAAACTACAAAAATTTGGGAATTTTTGACCTATGGCGCGGCAAGTTTAAGACACGAACTTCTCGCAGACCCCTACTAATTTGCAAAATTTTACCAAAAAATTATTTTTTTGACATGAGCAACCTATACCTTATAGGTAACGATTACCCCCATGCAACTTTGCCCTCTGAATAAGAATATAAAGCCAGATTTGTGAAATTCTAGATGGATTTTAAGATATTCAAAAAACCTGCATCATAGGGTCTTTTCGAGTTATATTGAGGGGTGTTACAATATCTCCCCCTTGGGAACATTTACAATATCTCCCCCTTGGGAATATTCTTCCTCGAATGTGAATAGAGATAGCATGAATAGAATGAAACATCTATCAACTCCTTACTAAAACAATAATGCAAATTAATATTGATTTCATGCAACTTTAAAAGTCTCTAACATGGATATCATTTTAAAAGCATGAGTAGCACATTTTCATAATTACACGTGAAACTTCAATCAACTATCTTCATGAGCATGCATAAATAATAAGTAATATGTCAACACTAGATAAATGATGTATGAGAATGAACATGAACTACCATTGTTACCAATATGCCAACACAACCCCACTTACCAATACATCAACCATAGCACCACCACTTACTAAACCACTTAGTACAAACCATCACCTTATTCAAGGAAACACATATTTACCGAGAATATTGCTACGATCTCTCTCTTTTCTCGTTCTAGCGACCACGAGGCAATCCCTTCTCTTGTGCCCTAACTCACCACACTCAAAGCAACCTTCTTGACCAACCAAGCACACTTCTAGGTCATCTTACCACACCTGTCATAAGTAGGATATGGCTTTCTTTCCTTCTTACTCCTAGCCTTTTGTGTTTTGGTAAATGACAATCAACCCTTATCAAAACGAGCTCTCTTAGACTTCTTGCTTTCTTCCTTATCTTCTCATCTTTGATCTTCTACATATAAGACATGAGCCTTGAAATATCCATCTCCTTTACTAGTATAGCAGTCCGATACTCTTGGATAACAAAGTCAGATAATCCCAACATAAGTTTTCTCATTCTTGCTCAGGGATCGGCAGCCAATGATAAGGCATACTTTGATAATTAGGTGAACTTAAGGGAATACTCCCTCACATTTATATTCCTTTGCTTGAGGTTGATAAATTCTTGCATCTTAACTGCCCTCAACTCTTAGGGAAAAAAACGATCTAGAAAGGCATCCTTGAACACTCCCCAATAAATGGGAAACATAGGTCATCATCTTAAGGATAGCTCCTAAATCTAGTTTATGCCTCTACTATCGGCCTATCATTATCTAATAATTTTCACTAGGTAGAGGACTCATACCTGAATTATTCATTCATATCACTCCTCTCATTCTTCCATTGAGTGTGCCATATTTGAGCAACCCCTTTCAATTGGCAGGCTGCTAACTCTGCCTTTTGATGTGCTGTCAAAATACAACACATTTAGTACCTGAATCAAGGGATTTTATGAGTTCTTAAAGCGACTTTTTAGTGTTTTGATGTGTTTTTGTGTTGATCTTGAAAAAAAGTTAGGTTGGAATGGTTTTGAACAAAAGTTGCAGATTTTGCTGAAGTATTGGCCTTATGAGCCAACCTATGAGTCGTAGCTCAAGCAATAAGTTGTAGAGAGGTGTCATAGTAGGAATCAAAGACCAAAAATTAGAAATCTACCAAGTGAAGGTCACTCCTACGAGGACATCCTATGATTTATACGACACACTATGACTCATATAGGTGGATTCGTAACAAGAATCAGAGAGCCAAAATATTGGACCAAAAACTGAAGACCAAGACTACGAGACAAACGTACGAGTCATAGCTCAAGCAATGACTCATACCTATGAGTCATACCAGTTCAGTCCAAGATGCCAAAGACCTGATATGAGACCCCGATTATGACTCATAGGTCATTCTACTAGTCATAACTCTGAGACTTATTAGTTGCAAACTCTCTTTTCTGTGTAAAGTTTAGGGTTATTTTGTAAATACTATATACAGTTTAAGTTAGGTTTTTGAGAAGAGTTCGACTAGTAGACAATCTACCATTACATTTTGAATCTTCTATTAGTTTTTAGGGTAGTTTATTATTCTCTATTGGAAAATCCATTTTGGTGATTGCAAATCTTACCTTGTACTCATTGTTGATCAATCAAGCTTGTGGGTTTGCAACTTATGATGCCCATTCTCTTCATTGTTATTAGTAAAACTCTCAACTATGTCTATCATGTGCATTTTTGTGTGTTTTGCTTTAGCCATGAGTACTTAAGCACCCATAACTTGGGATTGTGGGAACCATGGGTAGTTGACTTGAAATAACCTAAGTTTCTTGCATTTCTATGATTGGGGTTTTGCATGTATTATCTATTTCACTTCATTTTTATTATTGTTTGTTGGTAGCCAACACCAAACCCTACCTATTATCACGATTCCTGAAGTCTTGTAGTCAAGCCTTGTATTCCCTGTAGATTCGATCTTAACCTCGATTACGTTAATTACTGACAATGATCGCTTTTTTATTAGAGCGTGAACATCATCAGAAATTATAGTGCCATTGCTGGGGAATACGGCTAGGTTTTGAGTTGATTTTACTATTAGTTAGTTCTAGTGTTGATTTCTAGAGTCTCTTGTACTTTACTTTCGTTTTTGTTATTTGATTATATTTGCAGGGTATACTACGTTGTATGCCCAACATAAAGAGCCAAGGCAATCCTTTAGCTCCACTAAATTTTGAGATCCATCGACTACCAAGAAGAATGGTTCAAATGAATGAAGATATTGAGGTTGAGGAGGATATGAATACGAATGATGATATGGATAGAGAGGAGAATCCACCATAAAAGGGTAATAGGCCACAGCTCAGGGACTTCAATGAAAATGTTTATGGGTGGAATCAATAGCGATAGAACCCTATGGTTATGGATGTTACTTGTGCTATAGTACTGCCTCCTTTACCCGTAGATACTAAGTTCATGGTATCGAGCGAATTGCCCTAAATTTTCCAAAACCGAGGACAATTCATAGGTCTACCTTCGGAGGATCCCCACCATCATCTTTAACATGTGGTGTTTGTTTGCAAGAGTGTCATGAGGACACAAAACCTTTCTCTTGATGTTATAGATTTGAGAGTGTTTCCACTATCATTGACTGGCAATGCAGCTAAATGGTTATCCAAGCTTCCTCTTGGTACTATCACAAGTTGGGATGAACTTCAAAGAGTATTCCTTGAAAGATATTTCCCAAGGTCCAAGAAGTTGAAGCTCAAGGACCAAATCAACAACTTTGAACAATTGTCAAGTGATTCTATCAGCACAACATGGGAGAGGTTTATTAAATGCTTGAGGATGGTCCCTGATCAAAAGGTTGTTGACAATGCCTTGGTTGAAATTTTCTATCGGGCACTTGATGAAAATAGTTAAGCTTGTGCCGATACGATTATGGGAAGCATATTCCTAGGCCAACCTTTTACATCGATAGCCACAAAAATGGAGCAAGTGGTCGAAACAAATCAAGCATGGGGACAATGAGAGCAAGGTATGGTGAAATCGTCTTGTGCAGTTAACACAAATAATGAGCAAGCAAAGGTAAAAATGAAGAGATCATGGAGCAACTTGCTCAACTTCGCACAAGTATGGACTTGGTCTTAAAGCAAAAAAAGCAATCTTCCTCGTGGTCACTCACCAACCTCCGAAGGCTCCCATCTATGATGATCCTTTCTTTGATGTGGATGCATGTTTTATGAGCAACCAAGCGGCGGGTTTTCGAAACAACCCCCATGGGTCCAATTTGTATTATTGGAGGCAAGGTTCCAGGAATCAAGGTCAGAACTTCACCTATGAGGGGATGTATAGAGATAGTCGAGATGGATACTATGAGAGAGAGAGCGTTTGCCAGATACAGAATGGGGGAGAAGAGATGGTTACAGGAATGGTCCCTATGTGCCACCCCACAACTGTGATGCCATGCCAAGAACTTCGAGGCTTGAGGAGATGTTTGACAAATTATTGAAAAAAGCAGATATCTCAATTATTAATCAAAAGGTAGAGTCTCTCTTGGTGACAATCAAGCAACTTGAGTAATAATTTGGAAAAGTTTCTTCATAATTGAATCAGAGCCAAAAGGGCACCTTACCAAGTAATATGGTTCAAATCCCAAAGAATGAAGGGCATTGCATGGCAATCATGACTCAGAGTGGCAAAAGCACAATAGATCCCCCTATGCTGGTAATTGTGGATGAAGTTAATGAGAAGGGTCTTGGTGGTGAAGTTGTAGGTGAAGGAGAAGGTCCAAAAATTGTGGAGAGGCAAAGAAAAGAGGGAAGAAGCCAAGACAGGAAGAAGAGCCCATGCCCAAGGAGGTGGTGTAGGAGTCACTTTTGTTGGTGGTTATTAAGAGAGAGAGAGAGAGAGAATAGCACACCCCACTTGGAGAGAGGGTACTTACGGCACTACAGCTGAGGAGAAGAGACATCCCTAAGACCCCACAGACCAGTCAGAGACTGGTGCTTGATGCACCATGATGTTTGACTTCTTTTGACCCTAGTGCTCATTTTGTCATGTTGGATACTTTGTTTTTTTTTTAGATAATCTCTTTTTATTATGTTGGTTTTTAGTTATGTTTAAATATGTTTCTATTGGATGTTATTTTTACTTCTACTTTGAATGTTTATTTTAGGTTTTTAATGGAAGTATGTATATATTTCTATGTTATTTTTACTTCTTTTGTTTTGTCCTTGTTTTTACTTTGAGGACAAAGAATCATCTTTTGGTGGGGTGGTGGAAGTTATGGATTAAGTTAAAGTCTGAGTAGCCTCAAGTCTATAATTTCCCCTATTTTTGATCCCAAGGTTTTCTTGCCGTGTTTATTTTCCTTATGGATAGTTACTTTTTTGTTGAACCGGTATGTTTAGGTAGTGTAGATAATGGGCAAAGTCATAGTAGTGGTATCTATTTGCATGTACATAATTTTTAGACTTGTTTTCAATATTTTGATGAAAAATTGGGTACCTTCAAAATCTGTGAGATTGTGATTATTGATGCATTCATACATTTTTTAGTATCTGACAATATTTGTTCTGATATTGTGAAGGTAAGCTGAGATTGAAAGCATGACTTGTGAGTCTATACTTAATTTTGGATGCAATTGTCATATGTGTTGTGAGCTTATTTTGTTCCATTCATGCATCTTGTATGGACCCAGAACTTTCCTTGTTACTCAAAAGTTGGTTTGGTGATGTGGTGGATATGGAAAGGATCTTAGGCCTTTTTTCCCTGAGTGAGATCACTTTTAGCCTAAATGACCCACCAGATGAGTGAGTGAATCCCTTGTTCCAAGCTTTTGAGTTTATCATGTACTCATTTTTTCTTGATACCTTGGTAACTTAACCTTGTTTTATGAAATACCTTGATATTGGCCCTGGTCTATCCTTGAACATATGAACCTTGATTGAGACCAAAGGCCTAAGTTAAGGGTGGCTGCAGTTAGTGGCCCTGGTTTGAGGCATAGATATTGTGTACTTCACCTGAGGCTAAAAGCCTAAGTTGAGGGTGGCCCTTATTGTGGCAAAGTAAAAATAATAAGGTGGTTAGTGGGAAATCAAGAAAGAAATAAAAAAGCATGAATCAAGTAAAGAAAAAGAAAAGAAAAGTGCCTTGAGTTGAGGAAAAATAGCAAAAATAACCCACCAATCAAGCTCACAAGCCCTACCACTATATCAATCTCCCAGTCATTAAGCAGCCTTCTAAATACTAAATTCTAACCTTGTGGTGACCACATCTACTCTATCCTGCTATTAGTATTTGTGCATATTGAGAAAAGACCAAGGAACAAGTCCCTTAGGATCCCATTTCCACATAAATCATCTGATCAAAACTTTGTTTTGTCCCCTCTGTCCACTACAATCTGCGAGATGTTATTGAGACTCACCTTAAAGATTCTAATAGTCCTCTACACGCCAACCCCAGAAGTTTCGGTGACTTCAGTTGTGCACTAGAAATCATGTTGCCCAAACTTGTGATGTATTATTGATGTGCTGTCGAAATACAGCACATTTGGTACCTGAAACAAGGGATTTTGTGAGTTCTTAAAGCAACTTTTTAATGTTTTGATGTGTTTTTGTGGTGATCTTGCAGAAAAGTTAGGTTGGCATGATTTTGAAGAAAAGCTGCAGATCTTGCTGAAGTATAGGCCTTACAAGCCAACTTATGAGTCGTAGGTCAAGCTACGAGTCATACGGTGGTGACATAGCATGAATCAGAGACCAAAAATCAGAAATATGCCAACTGAAGGTCACTCCTACAAGGACATCCTACGAGTCATACGACACACTATGACTCATATAGGTGGATTCATACCAAGAATCAGAGAGCCAAAATGTTGGACCAAAAAACTGAAGACCAAGACTATGAGGCAAACATACGAGTCTTAGCTAAAGCAATGACTCGTACCTATGAGTCATTCCAGTTCAGTCCAAGATGCCAAGGACCTGATACAAGACCTCGACTACAACTCGTAGGTCATCCTACGAGTCGTAACTGCCAGACTTATCAGCTGTCAGCTATCTTTTCTGTGTAAATTTTAGGGTTATTTTGTAAATACAATATATAGTTTAAGTTAGGTTTTTGAGAAGAGTTCGACCAGTAGATAATCTACCATTACATGTTGAATCTTCTCTTAGTTTTTAGGGTAGTTTAATATTCTCTATTGGAAAACCCATTTTTGGGGATTGCAAATCTTACCTTGTACTTATTATTAATCAATCAAGCTTGTGGGTTTGCAACTTATGGTGCACATTCTCTTCATTGTTATTAGTAAAACTCTCAACTATGTCTATCATATGCATTTTTATGTGTGTTTTGCTTTAGCCATGAGTAGCTAAGCACCCACAACTTGGGGTTGTGAGAACCATGGGTAGTTGACTTGAAATAACCTAGGTTTCTTGCATTTCTATGATTGGGGTTTTACATGTATTATCTACTTACCTTCATTTTTATCGTTGTTTGGTGGTGGCCAACACCAAACCCCACCTACTATCACGATCCCGACCAAGGTATGACGAATAGGAAAAGGGAAGTATATGATAGAATTTGATTGATGTGTTCTTGTCTAATCAACCAAACCTGACTAAGGGGAGGTTGACTTCCCTTGTAGATTCGACCCTAACCTCAGTTAGGTTAACTGCTGACAACGACCGCTTTCTTATTAGAGTGTGAACATCATCACCTTTTCCTCAAACCCATAATAGCAAATACCTTATGCACTTCGTCCACAAATTCTTGACCATCCTCCTCCACCTTTGAACCATGAAACTCGGGAGGATTCATCCTAGAAAAATCCTTTAACCTTGAAGCTGGGGTGGAAGCATTATTAGCACCTTGATTGACTTGATTGGCTAATACTTGTGCCAACATGGTGAAAGCAACCCTAAATTTCGTGTGAGAAACATTCTCTTCTTGTTAAACAGGAGGGGCTTGACCTCCAGCATCACTAATTGGCAAATATGCTCTTCTTGGCGGCATCTTCTAGAAATGGCAAAGAGGGTATGATTAGAGAAAGGAATAACCTTAGGTACATCTAATGGCATGACATGAATCATAATGAAGTGAAATATTTCTTAAAATGCCTCATAGCCTCGTATTCATAGTTGTGGCGCACTTCACAACCATGAACAAGATTTTACTTGACGCGGTGATCTGGATGTTTGAGGACCATTTATAAACCTAATAGTCCGATACCAAGCTTGTCACGATCCAAGCCTAGGGCATAGACGTGATACGGCAAATGGGAAACCCGAAGGCAACCTAAACATGATTCTTAGCATTTCATTTGCATATACTTGGTTATGGAATATAAAACAAACATTCAATAAATAATTCTAGGGGAATAGGAGCTTATGACTCACGCTATGGGGATAGATATGGGAAAGGGATTTGAATGAACCACATAACAAGCAAGTACTAAGTGGAGGGTAAGTAAAACTCAAGCTATGGAGAAATAGGGACTTAGGACCTTCATCACTTTCCATCACTATGAATATCGTCAAATAGTGTCACATAAGGGATAGGGTCTAAGGGATAAATCTCAATAAAATCTCAACGTCACGTCATAAGTACATATTATAGTATCCAACAACACCTCTAAACATAATAGGATGGGGGCCAAGACAAATCCAAGGTCACCCTCAAACTAGAAAGTAAAGTGGAATAAAGTCTCCACATAAGTAAGATAGAAGTAGGATATTGTCCCGAACTAGAGGACTCACCACAAGCACAATCTTCACAAATCCAAGCTAGCCACGTGGAGGACATCGAGGAGCACTAGTCACCATATGGTTAAACCATTTAAGCAAAAAAAGTATGCATTAGTACTTTGAATGTACTAGTATGTGGGTATGCAATGCAAAAAACATGAATCATAAAAGTAGCGAACAATATGATCACTTAGAAACATCACTTAAACCGTAAAACATATGATAATGAGGGACATAGGTTATCATGCATAAGTAAAATAGCAATATCCTATAGAAAAAATATTGCTTCTAAATCAAGGAAAGAACTATCTAATATAAATGAGACTCTAGAAATCATAATGAAGGACACCATACATAATTGGAAAAGAAGTAGTATACCTTTTTGAGAAATACCAATGCAAATAAAAAAGAACCATAACATATGTGAAGAAAAACATGCAAACTTTAGAGATGATGAGTTATAAAACTTTAAGATACCCTTGGGTATGACATAAAGGAACCATCATAATCATCATAAGATGGACAACTTAGGACCATAAGGAGAACTTGAACATGTGTGAGAGCAACCTTTAACCGACATAAACCATTTGAGCTAAGCCATGGAGTCCTAATTCCCCTACACTGGAAGAAAGAGGGAAGTCACTTTTCAAGGCAATCTCCTAAGATGCCTAAGTGGATCCACTAAAGTAAGCTATTGAGCAACCTCTACTAATGGGTGGTCTAGAAGCCAACCTCTAATAGCAGTGACCCCTATTTCCTATGGGGGGACATAGTTATGGGACCATGGGATTCTACTAATGGTCTCTTATCCTAGCTACAGGGAGTATCCACATCTATCCCAAGGTCCACTTAGTGTTAAATGTGACTCACATGGAGTAACCAAAGACATGAATCAAAGAATCATTTAGTATGGAGAGGTATTCCACTAACCCATTCTAGGCGACTTTCAAACATAGATCATCATCTTAAGAATAGCTCCTAAATCTAGTTTATGCCTCTACTATTGGCCTATCATTATCTAATAATTTTTAATCGATAATGGACTCATACCTCAATCATTCATTAACATCAAAATTCATAAGACTAGTCTCATTGGACATACAAACATTAGGGTAATCATGACATGCACCATTTATATACCATAACATACATAATCTCATAATAACTCAATATAACCAAAGGAGTAGCTCATCAAAACCAATGCTTCATAAAATCAATGAAAGGGACTTCACATTACTCAAAACATTCATAATGTTCTCAAGAGTGCATAGTATACATAATTGCCCTTTAACATTCTTAACATTCATAATTTAAATGTCTTACAATAGGACTTTCATCAACATAGAAGTTTGTCAATTACTTTAGCATAAACATGGTGGATAATATGCACATAAGCTAAAATCATGCAATTCAAGAGTATAGAACATGAGAGGAGTAAAATCAATTCATTTAGAAATCATTCAATTAATATGCACAAAAGCTTAAAATCATGCAATTCAAGAGTATAGAACATGAGAGGAGTAAAATTAATTTATTTGGAAATCATTCAACTCAACCTACCAACATTGTAGTAGAAACCCTAATTTGGGTGTCATAAAATCCATCTTAAATCCACAAGTTCTTTTATAGCTATTCATAGCATCATAGAGTACATAACTTTAATATCATAAAAGCCATCACAATATCAAACCCCAATGGTATTTAGACATAATAAAAATATTACTTGAAGAATTCAAATAAAAATCATATGTTCAAAGCATAATAAGAATTACCCATAAAGAATCTAACCTTGAAATCATGTAATTTCATAAAAAAGAGAGAGATGACCTCCATGGGTAAAAGAACCCATGAATAAATACCCATATACCTTAAACATAGAGTTTCTTGAAGAAAAAATTGAGGAGGACTTACTACTTGACATGGTTTTCTTGAATTCCAAAGCAAGTTCTTGAAGTCTTGAGATTAATGGAAGGTTTGACAAGATTGGAAAGGCTTTTTGAGAGATATTTGTGAAATCTAGGGCATAAAATGGGTGAAAACATGAAATTCCCATCTATAAAGGCATTGAGTTATTACCCAAATACCCTCAGCTGAAACAGAGAAAATTCCTGAAAGAGGCGGCAAGTTCGCGATACGGACATATCGCAAACCCCTACTAATTTGCGAAATTTCACCAAAAATATTTTTTTTAGCATGTGCAACCTATACCTTGTAGGTAACCATTTTTCCCTCTGAACAAGAATAAAAAATCAAATTTGCGAAATTCTACATGGATTTTATGATATTAAAAAAATACATCATAATGTCTTTTTGAGCTATTTTGAGGGGTGTTATAATATCCCCCCCCCCTCCGGGAATATTCGTCCTCGAATGTGAATAGAGATAGCATGAATAGAATAGAACATCTATCAACTCTTTACTAAAATAATAATGCAAATTAAACATTGATTTCATGCAACTTTCAAAGTCTCTAACATGGACATCATTTTAAAAGCATGCGTAGCACATTTTCATAATTGCACATGAAACTTCAATCAACTCTTTTCATGAGCATGCATGCATAATAAGTAACATGTCAAGATTAGATAAATGATGTATGAGAATGAACATGAACTATCATTTTTACCAATATGCTAACACAACCACTTATAAATACATCAACCATAGCACCACCACTTACGAAACCACTTAGTACCAACCATCACCATATTCAAGGAGACATATACATAACGAGAATATTGTTACGAGCTATCTCTCCTCCTTTCCTAGCAGCCACTGGGCAATCCCTTCTCTTGTGCTCTAATTCACCACACTCAAAGCAACCTTCTTGACCCACCAAGCACACTCCTAGGTGCATCTTACCACACTTGTCGCAAATAGGATATGGGTTTCTTTCATTCTTACTCCTAGCCTCTAGTGTCTTGGTAAATGACGATCCACCCTCATCAAACAAGCTTTCCTAGACTCTCTTGCTTTCTTCCTTATCTTCTCATCTTCGATCTACTCCACATAAGTCATGAGCCTTGAAATATCCATCTCCTTTACTAGCATAGTGGTCTGGCACTCTTGGACAAGCAAGTCGGATAATCCTGACATAAATTTGCTCATTCTTGCTCGGGGGTCAGCAACCAATGATGAGGCATACTTTGATAGTTGGGTGAACTTGAAGGAATGCTCCCTCATGCTTATATTCCCTCGCTTGAGTTTGATAAATTCTTGCATCTTAGCTTCCCTCAACTCTAAAGGAAAGAAATGATCTAGAAAAGCATCCTTGAACTTTCCCTAAGAAATAGGACCCAAATCTTCACTCTTCCATTGAGTGTGCCATATTTGAGCAACCCCTTTCAATTGGAAGGCCACTAACTCTGCCTTTTCCCCTGAAGACACACCCATAATGGCCAATACCTTATACACCTCATCCATAAACTCTTGAGCATCCTCCTCCACCTTTGAACCATGAAACTCGGGAGGATTTATCCTAGAAAAATCCTTTACCCTTGAAGCCGTGGTGGAAGCATTTGAAACATTAGCACCTTGGTTGACTTGATTGGATAATACTTATGCCATCATGGTGGAAGCAGCCCTAAACTCTGCAAAAAAAGATTATCCTCTAGTGGCATAGGAGGGGCTTGACCTTCGGTATCACCAATTGGAAAACATGCTCTTCTTGGTGACATCTTCTAGAAATGGCAAAGAGGGTGTCGTTAGAGAGACAAATAACCTTAGGTATATCTAATGGCACGACATGAATCATAATTAAGTGAAAATTTATCTAAAATGGCTCATAGCCCCCTATTTATAGTTATGGCGTGCTTCACAACCATGAACAAGACTCTACTTTATGCAGTGTGTTGGATGTCCGAGGACCATTTATAAACCTAGTTCTTTGATACCAAGCTTGTCATGGCCCAAGCCTAGGGCCTAGATGTGACATGCCGAATGGGAAACCCGGAGGCAACCAAAACAAGCCTCTTAGCATATCATTTGCACATCCTTGGTACCAAAATATAAAACAAACATTTAACAATTAATTCTAGGGGAATAAGGGCTTATGACTCACGCTATGGAGATAGATAGGGGAAGGGATTTGCATGATCACATAATAAGGAAGTAGTAAGGGGAGGATAAGTAAGACTCAAGCCATGAGGAAATAGGGACTTTGGACCTTCATCACTTTCTATCACTATCAATAGCATCAAACAGTGCCACATAAAGGATAGGGTCTAAGGGATAAATCTCAATAAATTCTCAACATCACGTCATAGGTACATAGTGTAGTATTCAACAACGCCTCTAAACATGAACAAGATGGGGGCCAAGACATGTCCAAGGTCACCCTCATACTATAAAGTAAAGTGGAATAATGTCTCAACATAAGTAAGATAGAAATAGGATATTGTCTCGAA
>DF357832.1:37510-57077 GCA_000787875.1 Solanum virginianum | reverse complement strand
TCAACACAAGGTACACACAACCTACCTTGGTACCTAAGGGAACCATCTCCCCTTTGGGAGAAAACCTCCACCTTGCCCTCTTTCACCAAGGCCTTTAACTATTACAAGGAGGGAGATTTTGTTTTGATATCACCTCATCAACCAATGAAGACTTAGATCCATCAACAACAACAACACCATTACCAACCTCTTCCAACCTAACCCTAATCTAGCCAACCGATATACCTCCCTGGCCATCTCCTTATCACCACTATCAACATGAGCTAGGCTACCCATAGACACCCTTAAGGCATCCACCACCATATTTGCCTTATCGGGATGGTAATGCATACTCATATCATAGTCCTTAAGAAGTTGTAGCCACCTACTTTGCTTCAAGTTGAGATCTTTTTTAGTGAAGATATATTGGAGGCTCTAATGATTGGTGAACACATAAATATGAACCCTATACAAATAATGATGCCAAATCTTCAAAGCAAACACCACGATGGCTAATTCAAGATCATGAGTAAGATAGTTCCTTTCATACACTTTGAGTTTCCTAGAAGCATAAGCTATCATCTTACCGTTTTGCATTTGCACACAACCTAAACCAACTCTAGAAGCATCACAATACATAACAAATCCCTCAAGCCCATCCGGTAGTGACAATATAGGAGCAGACGCAAACTTATCTTTCAAGGTTTGGAAGCTCGTCACACTTATTGGTCCACACAAACTTAGCCTTCTTTTTTGAGTCAATTTTGTCATAGGAAAAGCAATAGAGGAGAACATGTTCACAAACCTTTGATAGTAACCCGCTAGGCCCAAGAAACTCCTAATATCCGATGGGGTCAACGGTCTAGGCCAATTTCTAATCACATCGGTCTTCTTAGGATCCACCTTAGTACCATCCCCCAACACCACATGGACTAGGAAGGCAACCTCTTTCAACAAAAATTCACACTTTTCATATTTAGCATACAATTTCTCCTCCCTCAATCTTTGCAACACAACTCTCAACTGGCCTATATGCTCCTCCTCACTATGTGAATAGATCAAAATATCATCAATGAATACCATAACAAAGGAATTAAGGTAGGGTTTAAAGACCCCATTCATGAAGTCCATGAAGATGTTCGGTGCATTGGTCAATCCAAAAAACATAACCACAAATTCATAATGTCCATACTTTGTCTGAAAGGCCATCTTGGGAATATCACACTCCCTCACCTTCACTTGATGATACCAGGACTAAAGATCAATCTTAGAAAAGTGGCTAGCCCCTTGCAATTGGTCAAACAAATCATTAATTCTTGGAAGAGGATACCTATACTTGATGGTGACCCTATTGAGTTGCTGGTAGTCAATATACATTCTAAGAGACCCATCCTTCTTTTTCACAAACAACATCGGTGCACCCCAACAAGATTGGCTAGGTCTAATAAAACCCTTCTCCAACAAGTCCCTTAATTGTTCCTTTAACTCCTTTGACTTTGCTGGGGCCATACGACAAGGAGGAATAGAAATGGGTTGAATATCGAGGAGGAGATCTATACCAAAGTCTATTTCCCTTTCGAGAGGAATACTGAGAAGGTCATTTGGAAAGACATCAAGAAACTCATTTACAATCGAAACCGACTCTATGGGAAGGACCTTGGACTCCACATCCTTAACCCTCACAAGATGGCAAAGACACCCCTTAGAGATCAACTTACGGGCTTTAATGCAAGAGATGAGCCTACCCTTGACCACCACATTTTGACTCTCCCACTCAAAGATGGGTTCATTTGGGAATTGGAACTTGACCTTGTGGGTTCTATAATCAATAGAAGCATAGTACGTATGCAACCAATCCATCCTAAAAATAATATCAAAATCAACCGTATGTAACTCAACAATATCACAAGGAAATATTTTATGCAAGATGCAAATAGGATAACTTCTATAGACTTTTCTAGCAACAATAGATGCACCAAAAGGAGTAGACACCTCATATGACTCATACAACAATTCAGGGTCAACATGGAACTTTTTGGCAACAAAGGGGGTAACAAAAGAAAGAGTGGTACCCGGGTCAATCAATGTATACACAAACTCACACAACAATTCGGGCTCAACATGGACCTTTTTCGCAATAAAGGGGGTAACAAAAGAAAGAGTGACACTCGGATCAATCAATGCATACACATCAAAATCAAAGATTTTCAACATACCAATAACAAGATCCGGGACCTCATCAACCCCTTGCCTCCCAAGCAATGCATAAAACCTATTGTGCCTTGGGGCACCATCTTGTCGGCCACCTCTCCCCAAAGGAACTCATAAGCACCTTGCGGACGAACCTTCTTAACCTTGATGTGATTTCGAGGGCAATCCATCACCTTATGCCCCACTTCCCTACAACCATAACAAGCATTTGTATCCTTCAAGCATCGGCCACTATGACCCCTATCATATTTTGGACACCCACCATTAGGAACCATACTCGTAACACCTTGGGCCCTTGGAAATTAATTGGCAACCCTATTTTGAAATGTATGATTAGACCTTTGGCCTTTATGGAACCGACCACCCTTTTGGAACTTACTCTCAAAACGAACCCTCTTGGCCTCATGACCCCTTCTCTTTCTCAATTTCTCCTTTTCCATTTGTTCGACATAGGTCACTAATGGGACATGTCTATATTACCAACCAATATAGCGGATCGGCATTCTTCACTAACTACGTCGGACACCCCCATCACGAACTTGTTCATTCTAGACCTTGGGTCGGCAACCAAGTAAGGAGCAAACTTTGAAAGTTTGTTGAACTTGAGGGCATAATCCCTCACACTCATTGACCCTTGTCTCAAATCCATAAATTCCACCAATTTAGCTTCCCTAAGTTCAAGCGGGAAGAACTGATTAAGGAAAGCCACTTTAAACTCTTCCCAAAGCACCACAGAGTTGACTCCCTTCTCTTTTTTCCATTGGTTGTACCATATTTGTGCTACCCCTTTGAGTTGGTAGGCCGCTAACTCCACCTTTTCTTCTGGCCTCACGTCTATGATAGTCGATATCTTGTAGACCTCAATAATGAACTCTTGAAGATCCTCATCTACTTTGGAGCCATAGAATTATGGGGGATTCATTCTAATGAAGTCTCTCACCCGAGAAGTCGGTATAGGAGCATGAGGGGCTTGGGCCTCTTGATTGCCTTGATTAGCCACAACTTGTACAAGCAAGGTGAGAGCAACCGAAGCTCTCCATTAGCCAGTTGCCCCTCGGGTGTGCAGGCTCATCTTCCTCTTGGGTTAGGCATGATCTAGCATAGCAAAGAACAATCGTTAGGGGGAAACTTACTTCAACTCTATAGCACGACATAGAACATAAAGAAGGGAAACATTTTCTAAAACGATTCACAGCCTCTTGCTCATAGCTGTAGTGCACAACACAAACATAAATAAGACTCTAACCGACAACGATATGTTGGAAGTCAAAGATCTAATAACCTAGTGCTCTGATACCAACTTTGTCACAAACCAAGCCTAGGGCCTAGTCATGACCGGCGAACGGAGAACCCAAAGAAACCCCAAACAAGTCCTCATAGCATATCATTACACATCCTTGGTCGTGGAAGAAATAAAATATCAATAAAGCATTAGAAGCAAAGGTAAAGGGACTAAGGGGAAACTTCCATATTATAAACAATAAGAGTCAATAGAGTCAAGGCTCATAGCATAGATACATAACGTGTCCAACGACACCTCTACTACATAGATAAGAGCAGTGGTCAAGACAAGCAACCAGGCTCACCCTCATAGTTAATGCATACATACAAAAATAAATAGTCTTAGAATATAGTATAAAATTATAAGCGACGTCCCCGGAATGAAGGACTCACCAACAAGCTTGAGCGAAGTCGTACTAGCCACGTGGAGGAGGATGCTCAAGACAAGTCCCTCGATTGCTCCTTCAACTCTTTCAACTCCACAGGGGCCATACGGTAAGGGGAAATAAAAATGGGTTGAGTATTGGGGAGGGGGTCTATCCCAAAGTCTGGTTCCTACATGATGACATCATGTAGGTATAGAGTATGTGTTATTACATTTGAATGTACTAAGTATGTAGGATGCAATGTAAGAAGAGATACGTGACATAATCAAAAGGCATAAGTATAGACAATGAGTAACATATAGCAATATGACATGCATGGAAGATGCTTTAAGTAAATCGTGCTTTCATAGACCATAACACATGTGTAGGGAGTGACCATTTTTAGTGAAATCCAAGCCTACCACCTCCTTGAAGAGGCGCATGGAGGTACAAACCCCTTCATGAGGTTGTTGAGGTACAAAACCCCCCCAATAGGTTGATGGGCAACATGGTTGATGGATAGTCACACCCTACCACCAATCGTGACCGAAGTACAAACCCCTTGACAGGTTGATGAGTACAAACCCCCAATAAGGTTGATGGATAGTCGCACCATACTACCTGTGGAGACCGGAGTATAAACCCCCTGATAGGTCATCAAGGTAGGAACCCCTTGACACGGTTACTTAGCGTGCAACCCCAGAGTAAGGCATGGTCACATTCCAATACTAGATAGAAGAATATCATTTATACATTCACCCCTCTCATCATCATATAGTCATCATATACATACATATATTTCATCATCATTCCATCATCATTTCATCATTATAACATCATTCAACTCATAAGACAAGAATTGGACCCTCAACTCCTTAAGAAACCATAACTGGATATTTTATTAAACACTTAGAGGGAGTGTAGTGCTATTGTAAAACCATGAAATTCAAGAGTTAAATCATGCTAGAAAATTCAATGTAAAACTTTCAATAGACACTTGGTAACATCCTCAAGCAATATACATCAAAACTCTTCGTCAAATCTTTCAATAGATCTTAGATTTATAACTCAAAACATGGTAAAACAGTCACAATTTCATAAACCCCAACATTGTGTGCAGTGATTTTCATAATAGACAAGATCCATGAGTAAATCAACTTTAAATCATGCAAACTTTAGGAAAAGGAAGCTTAGGCATCATGGGTGAAAGGAACCCATGAAAGAAACCCACATACCTTAGCTTTGGAGATAAACTTGATGAAGATTGGAGAGTCATCATGGATGAGAACGAACAGCCCACAAGGTGTTATAGTCATGTTTATTTTGGCCAACTCTTTACAAGGATGTTTTGCAGTTTGTGAGACACCAATCCTTAAGATTTAGAAAGGGTTTTGAGACTTAAGTTTAAGAGTAAAATATTTAGCTAAGTGTTTGAATGAGTATTGGGGAATGTTTAGAATGATATGGGGGTGAAAATGGCTAAGTATAGGTATTTTCAGATTTGGGAACACTTAGGCTCAAGACTTAAAAGTCTTGGACCAAAGTCAAAACTGGACCAAAAATAACACTAGTGCGCACCCTTGGCGCATCACGCCAGGGGCGCGAAAAGCTCACTGGAAGTTGCATTTTTGGGAAATCAAAATTGCTAATCATTTGCTCTTAAATCTGGGTTAGACCCATTTTCCACTCAATTTGACCCCCTGAACAAGAATATGAAGTCATATTTTTATATCGCGCACAGATTTTGAGATATATGAAAATTACGATTTCGAGCACTTCCAAGGCACATTTTCAAGCAAATTTTGGGGTCGCTTCAATGTACACATAGAATCTTCATGGAGGAAGGCCACAAGCTAGTAGCCCTGCTACAATGAAGGTTTAACCCCATTATGAAAGAAAGGGTGAAGAAAGAGGTGATTAAGTGGCTGGATATTAGTATCATCTTTCCAATCTCAGATAACAAGTGGGTGAGCCCTATACAATATGTCTCCAGGAAAAGGAGGATGACAATTGTTATAAATGAGAAAAATAAGCTCATCCCAACCAAAATAGTAACAGGGTGGCGAATATGTATGGACTGCAAAAAGCTGAATGATGCCACCCCAAAATATTATTATCCAGTCCCTTTCATTTATCAAATATTGGTCAGGCTATCAGAGCAAGAATACTACTATTTTTTGGATGGCTACTCAAGGTTTAATCAGATCACTATAGCCTTAGAAGACCATGAAAAGACAACATTCACCTATCCTTATGGTATATATGCAGTCAATAGTATGCCCTTTGGCCTGTGCAACGCACCCGCCATATTCCAAATGTCCATGATAGTTATATTCCATGACTTGGTGGAAGATTTTATGGAGGTCTTCATTGATGATTTCTCAGTCTTTGGGGAGTTATTCGAGGTGTGTTTGTATAATTTGGATAAGGTATTAGCTCACCGTGAGGAGACCAACCTTGTCCTAAATTGAGAAAAATGTCATTTCCTATAAAAGAAGGGAAAGCATTGGGGCATAAGGTGTCCAAGAGCATCTTAGAGGTAGATAGAGCAAAGATCGAGGTGATTGAAAAGCTACCTCCGCCCGTGTCTATTAAAGGAATTCACAGTTTTCTTGGGCATACAGGGTTCTACCACAAACTCATCAAGGACTTTTCAAAGATCTTAAAGCCACTGTGCTCCCTACTAGAGAAAGAGGTACAGTTTAACTTCAATGCTACATGTTTGCAGGATTTTGAGACTGTGGAAGCGGCTAGTGGAAGCACCCATCTTGATAGCTCCAAATTGGATGCTTCTTTTTGAATTAATGTATGATGTTAGCGACATTGTTGTGGGAGCGGTACTGGCTTAATGCAAGAACAAAGTATTCCACTCTATATATTATGCCAACAAGACCCTGGACCTAGCACAATGCAATTACATAGTTACTGAGAAAGAGATGTTGGTATTGGCATACGCCTTTGACAAGTTCTGATCCTATTTGGTAGGCACCAAGGTTATAGTGTTCATTGATCATGCAGTTTTGAGGTACTTGTTCAATAAGAAATATGCTAACCCCATTTGATTAGATGGATCCTACTACTATAAAAGTTTGACATTGATATCAAGGATAAAAAAGCTGTGAGAATCGGATTATGGACCGTTTGTCCTGGTTGGAGAATGATACACACATAGGTTAGTAAAATCAGATCAAGGAAGAATTCCCTGATGAGTAACTCTTAGCACTAGAAGTAGAGGAACTTTCGTGGTATGCTGATATTATAAATCACTTGATAAGTGGAGTTTTCCCACAGATGCTAACTATCAGCGAGGAAGTGAGTACCTCATAACGCCAAGGCTTATAGCTGGGATAAGCCATATCTCTTTAAGCAGGGTGTTGATAGAATGGTGAGAAGATGTGTTCCAGATGTGGAAATGCACCAGGTACTTGAAAGATATCATGTGTCACCTTATGGGGGTCATCATGGATGAGAACGAACAGCCCACAAGGTGTTATAGTCATGTTTATTTTGGCCAACTCTTTACAAGGATGTTTTGCAGTTTGTGAGACACCAGACGATGAAGAATTTATTAGCTAATTATGGGGTGATGCACAAGTGGCCACAACTTATCATTTACAAACAAGCGGCCAGGTAGACGTGTCAATTAAGATGTTAAACAAATATTGCAGAAGACTGTCAATGCCATAAGGAAAGATTGGGCCATCAGGCTTGATGAGGCCTTTATGTGCCTGTAGGATGGCATATAAAACCCCGATAGGCACATCTCCATATAAAATGGTGTATGGAAAGGCATACAACTTCCCTATCAAGCTTGAATACCAAGCATATTGGGATATCAAAAAGCTCAATCTCAATCCATAGCTCATAGGGTATAAGTAGTTGGAATAGCTGGAGGAGTTGGATGAGTTCCGCCTCCATGCATATAAGAATGCTAAGATCTACAAGGAGAAGATGAAGAAATGGCATGACAGGCATACCTTTGAGCCTAGGGAAAAGGTACTTCTCTTTAACTCTCATCTTAAGTTGTTTCTAGGTAAGCTAAAGTAAAATTGGAATAGGCATACATAGTAATGAATGTGATGCCATACAGCGCAATTGAAATGCATGAGGAGGTTACAAACCAAACTTTTTTAGTTAATAGACAACGTGTCAAACACTATTATGGTATTGACATGAATCGTGAGGAGGAGGCCACTGAATTGGCCAGTGATGAGTAAGCAAATGTTAAGTCATGCCGCGATGGTAAGTCAGGAGTCACACGGGAGGCAAACGTAGTAAGGTAAACATAGTTTCTTTATTTTTATTTCTATTTCTTTATTGTTAAAAAACCCATTGGAAAAAAGTTTTGCCACAGTGTTGGTCCGCGATAGGTCTGCATCATAGGCCTTCGCTGACCTAGGGAAAATTTTTATCAACTTCGATTCTCATCAATTTGTTAGGTATTTTGGATTTTTCTTAGCCGAATTAACTTGTTTCACTATTTTGTAGCATAATCAGGTGTTTGAGGATTTTTATGGGGTCTAATGCTCAAAAATTAAAATTTTCCAAACCTTAAAATTTTCAAAACCAGAAAGGTGCACGATAGGTCTGCGACACAGAGATGTGCATAAGGTAAGTTCCCCTGATTCACGAAAAATGAAAAAAAATACAAGTACAAGTCCGCGATTAGTCTGCATCGTAGACCTATACAGTTTTGGGCAGTTTTTTAAAATTGACTCAGCCCATTATGCTGTATTTAAATCCACCACATGTTTTTACCAAAAATTACATGATCCCAACCCTGAGAAACCATCCTCTCACACATTTTCTTCACTTTTTCACCACAAAATACCCAAATTCAAATAAATCTACGATGCTCTTCAGTCCCCAAAGGTTTTTCATTATTTTCTCTTGCAAATCTTCACTCAAGGTATGTGTTCTTCACTCCCTTTCTCAATAATTGCTTGGGTAAGTTATTTTTAGGTGTTATGGGTTTAATTGCTTGTTGTGGCTTGTTCTTTATGGAAATTGATGTTTGAATTAGGTTAGGTGATGAGTTTATGTCCTTAATTTCATGAATAAGAGTGGTTTTGTGCTTCATGAGTATGGGTCTCTGTAAGACCCCACTCATGGGGGTAGGAGACATGCAAGAAGTAAGCTTTGGAAAATTTGAAACTGTCAGTGTTCACGAAATAGGTTTACGACTCATAAGATGAAATACGGCCTGTAAAGTGGGTTTATAGAACCTGGCAGACTTGATTAGATTTGGGATCTTTTTGAAGTTCAATCTACAACTTATTAGATGACCTGTAAAGTCCTCTACGATTCGTAGACAGTCTCGTGGAATAAAAATCAGAGAAAAGGGTCTTTGATGTTTTGAAAAAGGGTCATTAGATGAAACCCATCTATAGCCTGTAAATGGGGTCTCATAGACTTGTTTGGCCAGGATTTTAATAGGGGTAAATTTGGCCTTTCCTCTTTTTCTAAGTCCAAGCTATATCATTTTGACCCCATCTGTGTCCCCTATCAGTATGTACAATCCTAAATCACCTCATTCCTCCTCATTCCAAAAACACTCTATGTCTCAAAACTCTCTCAAGCTCTTCAAGGCTTTCAAGAAAAGGATGCAAGTTAGGGTTTCGAATCTTCCATCTTCAAACTAGGTTTTCTCCGTGATAATCACACCAAGGTATGTGAGTTTGATTGTGGGAACATTCCTTCCCACAAGTCCAACCAATCTTCTTCTCAAAGTACATGAGATTTATGGATTATTTTATGGGCATTTATGATACTTTTGCTTATGGTGATATTATTATGCATTGTACACATAATTTTCATTTGGGTTCTTCAAGTACTAATTTTATTATGCTAAAATATTGTTGGAATTTGACATTTTGATAGATTTTATGATATTAAAGTCATGTATTCTATGATGCTATGAAACACTATGGAAGAACTTGTGGATTTTTAGTGGATTTCATGATACTATCATTGTAGTAAAACCCTTGTTTTGGGTATCGCGTCCCAAGCTTAGGGCCTAGAAATGACACGGCGAATGGGAACCCTAAGGGATCCTAAATAAGCCTCATAAGCATGTATAGGACATCCTTAGTTTCGCAAAAGCATAAAAGAGAAATAAACATATAGCATAAAATTTCTAAGGGAAGTAGGGCTTTGGGCTCACGCTATGGGGATGTTATAGGGAAGAGGATAAACATGAATCACATAGAAAATAAGTCTAAGGGACGGTAAGTGTGACTTATGCTATAGGGGCATTCAGTGACTTAGGACTTCCATCATATCCATCCACGTACAACAAACATAAAAGGGAAAAAAGGACTAATATAAGGGAAGTTTTCACCAATTTTATAAAGATAATAAGAATCAAGCTCGACACATAAACTTTCATATCCAACAACACGTCTAATATGAGTGGAACCGGGGCCATGACATCTCCCGGGCTCACCTTCAAAAGATAAAAAGTCTAAAATAGACAAGTCTTAACAAAAGCATGAAAGTAAAGTGGATGTTGTCCCCGAAATGGAGGACTCACCAATAGTAGTCTTCAAAGGATTTTTGCTAGCCACGAGGAGGAAGAGGATGAATAGGAGCTCCGGTCCCTATATGGTTAGATTATGTAGGCAAAAGTTTGCGTTAGTACTTGAAATTTACTAAGTATGCAGGGTGCCATGCAATAAGGAACATAAGCTATAATAATCAATATGCATAATCATAATCAATGGGCATGAGCTCAATATGACATGTAATTTGTGGATTGTTTTGGGTATCATGAAAATAAGGGTATCATGATGCTTTGTATATTTCATGTACTAACGTGTACTTTTTATCTATATGATCTAACCATTTAGGGACCGCAGCTCCTATTCATCCACTTTCTCCTCATGGCTAGCCGAAATCCTTTGAAGACTAGTATTGGTGAGTCCTCCATTTCGGGGACAACATCTACTTTACTTTTATGTTTTTGTTAAGACTTGCCTATTTTAGACTTTTTATCTTTTGAGGGTGAGCCCAGGAGATGTCTTGGCCCCCATTCCACTCATACTAGAGGTATTGTTGGATATGGAAGTTTATGTATTGAGCTTGACTCCTATTATCTTTATGAAATTGTGAAGACTTCCCTAAGTCCTTTTTTCCCTTCTATGCTTGATGTACGTGGATGGATATGATGGAAGTCCTAAGTCCCTGAATGCCCCCATAACGTGAGTCATACTTACTTGTCCCTTAGACTTATTTACTATGTGATTCATGTTTATCCTCTTCCATAGAGTCAGTTAAAAGCCCCACTTTTGTTAGAAATTATATGCAATATGTTTATTGCTCTTTATGCTTCCGCGAAACCAAGGATGTTCTATACATACTTAAAAGGCTTATTTGAGATCCCTTCAGGTTCCCATTCATCGTGTCACGTCTATGCCCTACGCTTGGATTGTGATAGTCTTTACCATAGGTAAAAAATTAGGGGTGAATTATGGATATTATGGGTTTGTGCCCAATGTTGTTAAAAGCTTTGCGTATTCATGTTAGATTAGTTAAGAAATCTATGTGGGGGGGTTATGTTCTTCAAATCATCATGTCATATTGACATCCCCAATATTTGAATGTGTTGTTTTTGAGTGAAGGGGCTGGTGTGACTGCGTAATAGTTGTAGGTATGTGCTTTATTGTTGTTTAAGGTGACTGTGATGCTTTGCTCATAAGTATGGGGTGTTTGCAATTGCCAATATTGTTGGGGGGTGTTATTGTATTCTTAGTGGTGATTATCTGGTATAAGATGGGAAGTCTGAGTACCCTCTCACCCTGTGGTTTGAACTAAGTATGGGGTCGGTTGTCAAATTTTTCCTTGTGAGGGGGCTATATGTCTTACATGTATTAATTACGTCTTAATGTTGGTGCAGGATAACCATGGCCTCCAGAGCACGGAGAACCGGACAGGCAGGAGCATCTAGTAGTAGAATTGGCCAGGCAAGAGCCTCTAGCAGTAAGAGACGAGTATGAGACATCCCTGAGGTGCCAAAAGCTCCAGATCCTCCTAGAGGTCAAAGACCTTAATATAGGATTAATGTGGTAGTTAAGGAAGGAAAGTGCTAGTATAGGGCACATGAGATAAAGTACTTCCCCGACATGCCCACTGATGCCGACATCCTAGCGAGGGACTACCCGGACATCTAAAATAACTGCTTTGATTATCGCCTGATTTTCCCTTTTGGAAGACTCCTCCTTGCAACCTCAGTATGGTCTAGGAGTTCTATGCGAACATGAAGGTAGAGGCACGCTCCCAGGTTGTCACAGTTCAGGGGATAGAGATTAATATCACCCTAGTTGCTATCAACGGAATCCTGGGCACTATAGATATTTCCACCACCCTATTTACTGAGCTACAAATCCGCCCACCTTACAGAGCCATTCATCACACATTGGTTGGGGTAATCTCCATAGCTAAGTGGATTCGGCATTGTTATTAATAGGTACCACTAGTCTTTTTATTTTTCTCACATGAACAGGGAGGCCAGGGTTTGGATCAAGATAATTATGCACTCGATCTTCTCGGGATAACACTTTACTGAGATCACATGGACCGGGTGTGTTTAGCATATGCTTTGATGACGGGGGCAGAGTTGAACTTTGGGGCCATCTTCAAATCCTCTATGAGGAAGGCTCGAGTACATTTAGGATGCAAGTATGCCTTTGGGGGTTTGATACATGAACTATGCAGGCATACAAGTGTTCCTGAGAGCCCTTTGACTACTTCTCACACATTAAGGCCCCTCATTAAGGCCTGATGTGTCTTCGGGACCTATGCTGACTATTGCGAGAGGGCACACAGAGAAGAGCTTATCATGGTTCACATGTTCGGGCTAGAGATGTTACACCATAGGACAGGTGGTAGACCTTCCACTCCCCAGGAGCTTGATGAGGTAGAGGCCCTGTACCTACTAAACACCCATGCCAATGCAATTTTGGGTATCGGCCCTTAGTTCTTTGGGCTAGTGAAGGATGATGTGACCACAGACCCAGAGGATGCTAGGGAAGCCTCGGATGTTGATGCAGACGAGATTGAGATGGATGAGCCTGATATGCCATCAAAATACAACACTTTTGATACTTAAAACTTGAAATTTTGTGTGTTCTCAATGAAATGTTAGTAGGTTTGATGTGTTTTTATGTTTGTTTTGCAGTATTTCAGGGTTGGCACTTTTTTTGGGCAAAATATGCAGAATTTGCTGAAGTTAAAGATCTACGAGACCTTTTATGGACCTAGAGTATTCTACAAGCTGCAAAGGAGGTTTCATGTGTAATTTTAGTGAAGGGTATATTTCCAAAGTTGAATCTACGAACATGCATTTGACCCGTAGAAGACTTTATGAGTCGTAGACCTAGTCTCGTACCCTGAGGATCAAAAGATGGGGACTTTCTGAAATTCTATCAGACAAAACTCCCTACGGGTGGTAGAACCTTTTACGGGCCATAGAGGGGTATTGTATAAGACAAATCTAGAATCAAAGCAACAGTTCACGAAAGCCTGAATAC
Source organism: Solanum virginianum (assembly GCA_000787875.1). Taxonomy (NCBI): domain Eukaryota; kingdom Viridiplantae; phylum Streptophyta; class Magnoliopsida; order Solanales; family Solanaceae; genus Solanum; species Solanum virginianum. The sequence goes on along the minus strand of DF357832.1, from coordinate 43,714 downwards.
GAGCCGTAAACTATTATACGACTCGTAGAATACCTCGTAAAGCTTGCCGATCCAGTTGTTGTAATTTGTTTTGGCTTTGTATTTTAAATACTATAAATAGATTTTTTAGGTTATTTTTCAGAGAGGACGAAGGAAGAACAGAAAAGAAACATTAGAGAGTTTGACAAACACTTGTAAACTTTAATTTCATCTTCTAATTTCAATCTTGTGATTCTCATTGAAGAGTTGGATTTTCTTGTGCTAAATAATATTGTGTAAGTGCTCAATTATGTTATTCAAATCCATAAGTCTTGCATTTACACTGATCATGAGTAGCTAAATCTACAATTACAGTTGTGGGAACCATGAAGAACTAACAAGATAAAATTGAATAATTTGTAATTCTTGAAAAGTGTGCATCCATGTATTAATTAATTCTCATCATTTTCTATACTTTCTAATAGTGGCCAACATTAGAACCCACCTAGTGTTACTAACTGGATCAAGGTAGTAACGAATAGGAAAAGAGATTAATTAACAGGATTTGATTAATGTTTCTCGTCTAATCAATCGAACTAGGCCAAGGGGAGGTTGTACTGGGACAATAAGTAAGGGTTAGTAATGTCACTCTGTGAGTATGAACAATATCACATAGTGAAATTCGCCTCTTGTCTAGGCCAAAGGGTTTGGTGAACTTAACTTACCATTTTGCATGTTACACACTGGAAAAGAAATTGATTATCTAGTATACTGAGTTCGGGAATCATGGGGAACGCAATACCCTAGTTTTTGTTCATATTAGTTTAACACTTGTCTTAACTTAGAATTACTTTTACTAGTTATTATAACCGTCCCCCATTTGGAGATATAAGTTGGTTAATAAACCCGAATTACAATTGAATTCTTCTAAGTCTACCACATTCCCTGTGAGATTCGACCCTAACCTTGGTTAGGTTATTTATCTTGACAATGACCACTTTAGTCTAAAAAAAGAGGTATAGCTGGGGCGACAACAGAGCCACTAGTCAATGTGAGGGGTGATCATATTCTTCCAATAGCTATAGACGATGATTGAGCACCATACTTCCATCCCAAAGGTTACATGTGTTAAGCACTGAGGGCAGTTCTTGGTTTAAGTGTGGGGTGGGAGTATTTCTATGTTTATGCTATCTTTTTTGTTAATTCGGTCATGTATAAATTCAAACTATGCTTTATTTTCTGTTTGTTGCCATGTTTGCTTGATGTGGACATCATTTTATTTTTGGGTCTATAATTAACTGTTTGAATGTTCTTAGTATGTTGAATGTTCATAATATTGTGAATGTGCATGTTATCATTTTAGTTATGTTCTTTGTATGGTATGTGTATGTTTAGAAAGTGTCATAGTTGAGTGACGGGGCCCTATGGCAAATGGATGACGACCGTCCTAAGGGTGTTCGTCAATGCTGAGTTTCATGTAGAGTGTCGGTAGAAGTATAAAGGGCATAGTGCATAGTGTGTTTGAATTTGAGACAACTGAAGCAATTGAACTCTAAATAGCTCATGTTAAAACTTTGAACTTCATGAATACATGCTTAATTTTAAACTCTTGAGAATGATGTGATAGTAGATCTAGTGTTAGCCCTTTGATAAAAGTGTGTCGTGTGAGAGTGAACGAAGTTGCTAGTCCATGTGCAATAGTTGTTAGAACTTTCCCAATATGTGAACCAACCTAGGTAGGAGTAGGACTTAGAGGAAAGTATCTAGGCGTTTCTTTGGTAGCTCAATTTGGAACCACCTTGTGACCCACCTAAATTTAATCATCCTTAGTTAGCCCTATTGAGCCTTAGCTTTTTCTTTGGATAGCTACATTCGAAACCTTATCCCCTTTTGTTCTTAATCTGTGTTTTGATCCTAAAGCCTAAGCTTGTAGCACAATAAGACAAAGGAAAGGAAACTTGAATAGGACACCCCAAGGATAAGTTATGATAGAGAAAAGAAAATAAAAATTAGAAAATTAAGGATCCTTAAACAGAAGGGTCTGCGACATGTCCGCGTCGTGAACCTATCGCGGATTAGGGTCTATATAATAAAATAATGTGTTTTATTTTCTTTTATGTAGAAAAAAGGGTGTCAAGTTAAGGAGGAAGAAAGGTAAGAAGAAAAGAGAGTAGTGAAAGTTATGAGTGCTTGGGAAACGAGCCATGAAAGACATACCTATACATATCACCCACCCGCCTTTAGTTTATATTACAACTAAATAAAAGACCTATGTGATCCTTTAAGTTAGATTCTGAGTCTGGGAGGTTGCACATTAAGGGCAAGCATATAGGAATTAGAAGCAACATAAGATATCTCTTGGGAGAGCGAAAGTTGACTTTGTATCCATTTCTAATCTCTTAGCTAGGTTGTTGTGGTATGCACATAGGTAGTTCTTCTAATGAGGGCATATGATTGTTAGAGGCTGATTACTAGAGTAGCTATTAACAGAAATTCTGCATGAGTCCGCAATGTATCATAAATGCAAGGTGTGATGTGACACTGCTAAGGGTGTTGAAAGATGTTTGACCTAGTTCAAAAAAATGCACTTATAAGATGCACCTTTTACCTACTACCTAGTGGTCTCATGTATGTGTCTTGATTTGTCCGAGGACGATCAAAGCTCTAAGTGTGGGACAGTGACCTTAGGCGTATTTATACTCCAAATTAGCCAATATTACCCATGTTTAGAGCTTAGTCAGTGGATAAATCTATAGAGTTTAGGTGTTTTTAGTGTAATTTAGCTTATTTTGCAAATCTTGGGCCAACTATGTTTTTTGGTTGTGTTTTTGTAGGTTTTTGAGTAGATTACGCATGTTTGGATTCACATCTGGAGTTTGATGAAGGACACAACTGCAAAATGAAGTGAAGAAATCAGTCAGCTCAGCAAAAGTACATTAGTTCGCATTGCAAACCTTTGCAAGAAGCTATGCAAGCTGAGAAGATGGAGAAAAAAGCGTGAAGCAGGAAAATGGTAAAGTCCCTATTGTGGACTTAGAGAAGAAATAGAGAATTTGGCCCAATCAGCATTAAATGCAAAAATACAGTAACAGTAGTCTAGTCTGCGTCACGGACTTTGAAGATGCAAGGGCAAAAGCGAGAAACAGGATTTTTAGGTTTATATTCAATTTAGAACATTAATTTTAGCATTTGCTTTTATGAGGGAACAAGGAGATACGATTGAGAACTCCATTTTAGGGGTACTTTGGTTGGTTTTTCATCTTAGATTTCCATTCTTGAATGTTGATTACCATTTTAATGTGTTTTAAAACAATTATGAGTAGCTAATCTTCCAATATTCTGGGATTGTAGCCATAAATCATGTCTTGGTTCTTGATATTTGAAATTTATGAATAGGTTTCCACTTAATTATTCCTATATTTCTTTTATCCATACTTCATAGTCTGGCGAACCATGGGGTAAATTTGTTGTTCATTCTAAATTCGAGAGATGTTGGAGTGAATAACAAGGGTATATGGAGCTTATTCATCTAGGAAACTAGTTTGATTCGTGTATAGGAGACCCGTGACAACTACCTATACACCTAGCTTGATTCAAATATAGAAAGATAACATTAAAGCATTCTCGTTTGTCATGTCTATCCCCCCTCAATGATGTAGTTAGGTTGTCAATAAAGGTAGGCCAGTAGAGGCGTGCAACCCTACTTAGATATTTTCAACCATGTGAATCAATAATTAGGAAATCCAAAAATAAGTACAAGTATTGAGTCTAGGATATGTGTCAAAACAGTTACAATCCCGAAATCTTGCTTACATTGACATTTCCCTCAGAATCAGTTGAAAAAAGTAGTTTTAATTAGTTGTTTTAGTCTTAACTCACACTTTCTATCATTTCCTAAGAAAGCACACTCAACATAACAATCTTTGATTTATAATTGAACTCTAATTTAAGTCTTTCGGGTTCGACATCCTGCTCCTAATAAGGGTCACTATATTACTTGTTTTGACCATGTACCCTTGCGTGCGCTGGGGAAGCAACAAATACTGTGCACAAACCAAAGTAAACACGGTGAGTTCTTGCAACTTTTCGCAACCTCTTTAGAATTTAGAAGGGCAATCAAATCCTTCTCTTTGAAACTTTTTCCAGTTAACTTAAGCAATTTCTTGCACTTTCAACAATCTTAGAACTCTTGGATGACTTCTCCAATCTAGCAGCAATACTAAGAGTATGATGACAGTTTAAGCGTGTCATGATTTCAAATTCTTTCATGTTGAAATAACTGGCATGCCACAATAATTGATCCAAATTACATTTTTTACTCACTAATAATCTTTTGTCGAAGAAGTTGATATACTAAGCTCATATGAAAATGTGAAACTATTCCTTTAAATAAGTCTAAATACTTCCCCAATACACTAGATTGAAAATATTTTTTTAAATTTTGTGCCACAAGAACCTTTCTAAAATTAGTGAAGATTTTCCAATACCTGATCAAACAACAATATCACCTTTTAAATCACAAAGCTAATTGTCCAACAATATCTGCAAATCATAGTTTAAAATTTTAATTTTTTTAGTGACAACTGTTGAAGGACTATTAGGAGGGAAATCTGTAGTGGAAGCACAAGGTACATGCTGATCATGATGAAATTTTGTTCTGACTTCATCCATTATAACATTATCTGATTTACTTGCTTGTGTTGAAGATGAATCAATTTTATCACATACATTTTTTTTTCTTCTTCTTGATTTGAAGAAGAATCAACGTCAACCCTTGTCAATTGTTGTTGATCCTCAGACCCTTTATTTGTTTTTCTTTTTGCTCTTTCTTTCTTTCATTTTTTTTCTTGTTCCTGTTTTTTTTTCTTCCATTTCTTCTTCTTTTTCTTGCTCTTTCTTTCTGTCTTTCTTTCTTTCTTTCTTCTTCTAAATTATTTTCTCCTTAGTTTATATTTTTTTATAAATTATTTATGGTAAATAAGAAATATAGTGATTACTTATTGTAAATATAATTTTAAAAAATCTCAAATATTTCATATATATTATCAAAATTATATATTTTAAAAATTTAAAATAACTTAGACATATAAATTAATTATATAATTAATTTATATTGAAGATGAATTAAAATAAATTAATTCTAATTCTAATTTAATTTAGAAATAAAAATTTAGAGTAATAATTAGTATTTTATAATGTGTAACAACTTAAGGGTATTTTAGATATTTTGATAAAAAAGTACTTAACAACACTTAGGTACCAAACACATTAACAGTTTTTTTCAACTTAAATACTTTTATCCAAACACATAATTAATTATTTTTAAAATGAATTTCAACACTTTAGAAAATATTTTTAAAGTATTTTTAAATTTTTTTTTTAGCTAATCTAATGGGGCTCTTAATTAGTAAAAAAGTTTTGACTTTGCCTTATTGTCAAAATTTTTTTAATGGGAAACTTTTTTAATGGGAAACTTTTTTGTCACCGCTTTCTCAAATTTCTCAACCCTTCTCTCTTCCATTTTCTATTTTTGCATATTGGGTTCTATTGGGGCATATTCTCCACTTCTTCCTCTCTCCTCTCTAAATAAAATCTAAAATCTTTCCCTCTGTTGATCATCTACAAATTTAATAGTTATCCATATTTTGAGAGAGGAGAGAGGAGATTTTTTGCTAATTGGGAACCTTTCCTGTTTTCATCCGACCAGTCAAAGGTGACGCTTTTACTGCACATCTTCGTGAATTTTAATCTGGGCTTTCTTTTACGTATTAGTGACCAATCGTTGTTATTTTTGGGCTGTCCAATTGACTAATTTGAGAAAGATTTGATTTTGGTATGTATTTTCACATGGTAGGCAGTGCCAATTTGAATGTTTAATCGGGTGGGTTCTATCCCTTGCTTTACTGGTGAAGTTTTCTTTTTTTTTTTTCTTGGGAGGATGATGATGGGTTCTGATCCAAATTCTTGTATGTAGAAGTATGTTCTGATTTGATGCTTAGAAGATTGACTGTTTGTTTTTATTGCAAGAGTGGGACATTTTGAAATGGTGGAGAATTCCTCAGCTTTGCTTTCTTACACGTACTGTGGGTTCGACTGGGCATATTGGGGGGTGGGGGTGGCAGAAGTGTCTCCTCACAGTATGTTTATCTACTTTTTATGTTCAAATATCTGTTTTGACTAATTATATTACATTTTTGTACATGTTTAAACCCTTACTTCTCCTACCTGACCATAAATCAGAACATT
>DF357832.1:17748-31397 GCA_000787875.1 Solanum virginianum | reverse complement strand
CGGTCTGATACCACTTGATAAGAATTGGTTCACTTGAATAAACAAGAAAATAATGTGGAAGCAAAACTACTACAATTAAAGACAAGAAATTAAAGAATGTGAAATTTTATAATAAAATCTCCAAATTCAAAATGAGTGCTAAGAACTCTAATTGATTTTAATATTCAAAAATTGGCGAATCAAAGCTAATTCATGATACTAATAGAATCAATTCAAGAACTTAAATTAAAAAGTGATCTAGACCCCTATTTCGAAGAATAGAGGCAATAATTAGTATAAGACTAATTACCTTCTTTAATTTATAAATAAGAACCAAATATATCAAGTCAAAAAATTAATCGTACCTCCTAAGAAATCATTCTTATAAGGTTATAAGATTTATTTCAAGTAGCTACACACAAAGATGTAAAGAAGAGAAACTCTCAACAACAACAACGACGACAACATACCTAGTGAAATCTTACAAATAGGGTCTTGGGAGGGTAAAATGCACGCAAACCTTAACTACCTCACAGAGATAGAGAGGCTATTTTTGAAAGACAAAGAAGAGAAGCTCTCAATTAATAATAATATTGTCTAACAAAAATAATAAAATCTACCCCTATATATAGGGGAAAAACTATTCCAATTAGAATGGGATTAAAATCTACTTTTATGGAATATTAAGTAAAATCTAACTATGAAATTTTAATAGTTTAAACTAGGAAAATACTACCAAAAATTCTTCCCTAATGAAATGAGGAAAAATTTCCAACTTTGACCAAAATATATGAGCCCCTTCCCAAGTCACTTGCACATGACTTTTCCTCCTTTTTGGGTGAGGATTTTAAGCTCCTTTTTTTGGGAGAAATTCAGCATCATGTGGGCCCCAATCTTCTTCCATTGGGATTGGACTTGAACAATAAAATATGTGTAGCACATAGTCCATTCTTCACCACAATTCCTGGCTCATTCTTGGGCTTTTCCTCCATGATAAGCATCTTCTTGAGTTTCCATTGAAGCCCAACAATATCGGCTTGCAACTCCTCATCTTGAGACCGTGATGATTGTCATCTTAGGACTTCGATAGCATCATCCTTGTCCATGGAGCTATCATACTCCTCTGTTCCAATGTAAGTGTCTTGCTTTCCTTTTTAGTGAGTTTAGAAAAGAATCTCTTTTTATATTTGGTAACTCACTAAATCCAATATTCTACATGGCATATTTGGTACTGCAAGATTCAATCGGCATTTTGGTACATTACACACATCTTTAGTTTAAGACCCCAAGATTCAAAAGTCTCCTTTATTTTCTAACTCCATGCCTAATTAAACTAAGACACTTCTGTTCTTCACCTTTGCTACTTAAATTTTCTCATGACAGCAGTATAGGTTCATACTTAGTTTCCTTCATGGTTTCAAGCTTCACTTGTGTTCGTCAATGTGTATTCTTTCTTCTTCTTCCAGCGGCCAAGCTGCTGTTATAACTCCGCGGAAGGTGATCTATGGTTTAGGGGCACGCCGAGTGAAAGCTGTAGTTGCAGCTAAACATCACACTGTTATTGCAACAGAGGCTGGAGAAGTTTTCACTTGGGGCTCCAACAGAGGTAAATTCTTTCCTGATATGCACATTGCCATATTTACCAACTCTGTCAGTTGTCCCAAGCAGCTAACATAGCTGTAAATGCTTATGTCCCTGATGTTATTAGGTGTATGAAAATTGTCATGCTGTTGTAATTTAGTGCATAGGAACTGGTATTTGACATAAGTGTCCTTGCAGTTAATGTGTTTTTGACTTTGTGACTACTGGATATTGATTCATTTAGTCATGATATACAGAAGGTCAACTTGGGTATACTTCTGTAGATACTCAACCTACGCCTCGTAGAGTGAGTTTGCTGAGGTCAAAAGTAGTTGCTCTAGCGGCAGCAAACAAGCACACTGTTGTAGTTTCTGACTTGGGTGAGGTTTTTACTTGGGGATGCAATAAGGAGGGTCAGCTAGGCTATGGAACATCTAACTCCGCTTCTAACTATGCTCCAAGGGTAGTTGAGTATCTGAAGGGGAAGGCCTTTGTTGGAGTTGCTGCAGCTAAGTATCATACAATTGCTCTTGGATCTGATGGAGAGGTTTTTACCTGGGGTCACCAGCTTGTTACTCCAAAGAGAGTTGTAATTAGCCAGATCCTAAAAAAGGTGGGCAACATCCCAATGAAGTTTCATCGCAAGGAACGTCTTCATGTGGTTTCAATAACTGCTGGAAATACACATAGTATGGCTCTTACAGAGGATGGCACATTGTTTTACTGGATGTCATCTGATCCTGATCTGCATTGTCAACAGGTTTTAGCTGCTGTCTATGTTGTATGTAGTGTTTCTATCACTGCATGAATAACATCTGACATATCTTAATTATTTGTAGTTATTTTCACTATGTGGTACAAATGTAGCATGCATCTCTGCTGGGAAATATTGGACAGCTGCGGTTACTGTGACAGGTGATGTGTATATGTGGGATGGGAAGAAAGGAAAGGAAAAACCGCCTACTTTAACTCGGTTACATGGGGTTAAAAAGGCAACTTCAGTTTCCGTTGGGGAGACCCATTTGTTGATTATCAGTTCTCTATATCATCCTGGTTACCCACCTAGCATGTCGAATAATCATTCTATACTCAAGCAGAAGATGAAAACTGATGCAGATGAACTCAATGAGGGATTTATGTTTGATGAGATTGAGTCAGAGGAAGTTCCCATTATCTCCGAAAAAGACAATGCTAAAAATAAGACTGCACCAACCTTAAAGAGCCTTTGTGAGACGGTGACTGCCAAGCATTTGTTGGAGCCACGGAATGCTATTCAACTGCTGGAAATTTCTGATTCATTAGGGGCGGAAGATCTAAGGAATCACTGTGAGGTATTTTCTTGTTGACTCCCTTTGTGTGCTTTTCCCGTTATCTTTTGTTTAAGAGAGGTTATGATGTAGTAATAAGGTTCAGGGATTATAAAGTTAGAAAGTCAATGATAGAGTAAATAGCAATTATAATAGTAGCATTTTCTAAACTCTCACGACTATTTTCTGTAGTTCTATTTGATAAAAGATTCAGGGTTAGGTGCTTTTTCTCCAATATAATTGACCATTTGTTGTTTCTATTGAAAGATTAAACAAAATCAGACTTATCAGTCTGGTTCTTGCGTTTAAAAGTCCTTTTTCTTCTTTGTTGCTTCTCTTTGTCTGCTACTAGGCGGTGTGTGGTAGAGTATTGGAACTCTGTCTTTTCTATAAATTCCATCTACAATATTCCATGGTTAACAAACAAAATTGCTTGAAAGCCTACATGCTTTAGGAGTGATGACCATTTCAAGATTTGTTCCCTGGGAGACAGATTTTTTAATGCCATCTGACTCAAAAAAGAGATTGTGGGTAGGGAAGGGGAGGGGAAGCCCCCCCAAAAAGGTTATAGTACATTACACACATCTTTAGTTTAAGACCCCAAGATTCAAAAGTCTCCTTTATTTTCTAACTCCATGCCTAATTAAACTAAGACACTTCTGTTCTTAATCTGCTCACTATCCTAGCTTTCTTTCAATATTACATAGTCACTTAGTTGGAAAGGCTTTTCTTTGAAGTAAAATATTGACAGGCTTCAAGAAAAGGTTAAAACCTGTTGTCTTGTCAACTTTTGTCTTTCTTACTGCATATTGTTTTTTGCTAGAGGCCCAGCTCGCTTTTAATTGTTATGCCTTTTGACTTCAAATTCGATGATGTATTGTACATGGCTGTAAAACATGATATAAATACAAATGAAGTGGTAACTGAGCTCAATTTCTTTATTAGCTGTCTATTCGTCACAATTGTTAGTCTTTAGATTCTGGACAATCTTTGATTAACTTTTTAGCCTTTTTTTTTCTTTTAATATTTACAATCTTACATGCATTTGTGTGCCGAGATTTATAATTTGCTGTCGGCCCTGTTAGTAGGTTACAGGTGCTTCCTATATATAACTTTATCATTCAAGACTATTTTTATGGACAGCTCTTACAGAAGCTATGTGGCTTTTTCTTTTCTTTTTTTTTTTTTTTTTGCAGGATATTGCAATACGCAATCTTGATTATATATTTACAGTCTCGGGTCATGCAGTTGCAAATACTTCACTTGACGTATCGGTCATGCTTGAGAAAGTGTGGCATATGAAGTCATCTGAACCCTGGAGTTATCACCGGCTTCCAACTCCTACTGCCCCCTTCCCGGCCATTATAGACAGTGAAGAAAATGATAAAATCGAGTTACTTAGAATACGTGGCAACTGTACAAGCAGGCCAATGTTGAGACAAGAGAGAGACCAGAGATTAGATAACTTCCTACAGCCTGATGAAATGAAAGAAGGGGTTCTGAAACAGGTACGAGCTTTGAGGAAGAAGTTGCAGCAGATTGAGATGCTTGAAGAGAAGCGATTCAAGGGGCAGATTCTTGATGACCAGCAAATTGCTAAGCTTCAGACAAAGTCAGCATTGGAGAAGTCACTTGCTGAGCTTGGTGTCCCAGCTCTCCAATCAACAGTATCATCGTCTGTTCTTGCTGATGGAAAAGGAAGCAGTAAAGTGGACGTACCTAAGAAGCAAAGCAGAAAGAGCAAACAAAAGGCAGCACCAGTTGAGGTAGCGTCCAGTCAATGTGAAAGTGCTGAACCCTGCCCCAGAAAGGGTGCCTCGAGTGAACAAATTGAGGTGATGTTTTATCCTTTTGTATTTGTGCAATCCCTTGGTGATTGGAAGACAGTAAACTATGTTCCATGTCCAGTTGAACCAATTTAAAATTATCATCCATTTTTAAGGTTTTTCATTTGAAGATGTTGAAGGGTAATGTCATGACCCAAAGCTACCTAAGTGTGACATGATGCTTGGAACCCCGAAGGACCCCAAATAAACCATCTTAGCATACATCACAAGCTATACAGAATAGGGATGGGGCCTCATTTCAACTTCATAAGAGGATATGGAACAAAGCTTAGCAAACAATGGAATGACAAACTTTTACAGAATCCAACACACCTCTACATAGTCTAGCATAGGCGGGGGCTAAGACATGTCCCTAGCTCACACTCAAAGAAAGAAAAGTAATTCAAGTAGTCTCAAAATGTTGTTATGAACAATAAAGCAAAGATAGCGTAAGACGGGCTTACCCTAGAATCATGAGGTCTCACCAATCTTTCTTGAAGTAGCCTTCAACGAAACTAGTCGCGAGATGGAGGAGGAACACTAGACCTACATTATAAAGCAATGTATGCAAATAGTATGCGTTAGTGTGTTTGAATGTACTAAGTATGTACGCAATGCAATGCATAGTAAATCATAATGTACAAGTGATCATTTTAAATAGCATGATAAAAGAGTAGTAGAATCATAAGTAGCAGACATAAGAGAGGTCAATGCGTAAGTAAATCATAAGGATATCATGTAAAGGTAAAGACTATTGAGTAGTCAAGTAAATCGTCATAGGGACCATGCATATGTGGGAGATACCATAGCCGACAATAAGACAAAACAAGCTATAACATAGAATCTCAATGTCTACCCATACATCAGAGAGAAGGAAGTCTACTTATCAAGGTAAAACTCTATCCCGCTAGATGGGATATCATGAGCTATGTGGATCCACTAGCAAACCATATTGGTTACATAAACCTACGGTCGCACGTAGTTATGAGACTAGAAGGTTTATAAGGACCCTATAGGTCGAGCCCTCACCTCAAGCCTTATTCAATGCTAAGTTAAATCCCACAGAATACATATCATAAACATAAACCATACTTGTCATAAATCATAGTTCATAATCTTCATAAGCTTGTCATGTCGAAAAGGAAATTTAAATCAACCAATCTAATTCACAAAGTCATATTCATAGAGTAGCTCATTTTCATATAATCTATGTAATGTGGGTGTAGGGTTTCCATCATTACACATCATACCTCAATTATGAGTGTCATCGGGATCTTAAGTCACCTCCAAGGCCTCAGGTCACCCATCTTTGGGATCCTAAGTCACCTTCAAGGCCTTAGGTCACTCTCTTCCATAAACTTGCATAAATATAGGAATTCCATAATCATGACTTATACTTGAAATCAAGGTAAAAACATGGGGCAGATAAGGAATTGGCATACTGATTCGCTTTCATCCTTCCCGTTCATAGACCAAGGAAAACTCTTTTTAGTAAGTGGTAGTGTTCCAATAACCAATAAAAGGGCTAGTTCATTAGTTCATAATTTATAACCAACTTGAATATTTTTTCTTTTTTTACTCAATTTTAGAAAAAATAAAAGAATAAATAAAAAGAGGGGCGAAGTGCTACAAAAAGAACTATCGACTATTCTTTATTTTTTACTCAATTTCAGAAAAAAAATAAAAGAATAAATAAAAGGAGGGACGAAGTGCTACAAAAAGAACTATGTACGATTTTTTAGTTTATCTATAAGAGGAGATCATATGAAAAACATAACCGATTCTTTCATTTCTTTGGACCAGTGGCCATCTGCCGGAAGTTTCGGGTTTAATACCGATATTTTAGCATGATCAATTGATTTTGAAATCATGAAATCGAATTTAAAACATGCATAATCATGTAATTAAAATTCATACTTGATTGAGAAGAATCATAACAAAATAGAAGTCAAAATTAAAAGAACCCCCTTAGACCTTTATGATCCTGATGATATTGGAGGGAAATTTACATGTAAAAACTTCAATATAACCCAATCTATATCAAATCATACGTTACTCATGAAAATAATATCAATTTGACACATAATTGAAAATACCCATCATCCATTCCATTCACCCTAGAATGAATTTGAGTAAATTCATGGAGAACTCATCAAATTTATGCAATTATCATCGATTTTTATCAAAATAAGTTCATAACCATAATTGAAGTCATAATTCATAGGTTTGAGTAGAATTTGGAAGACCCATAAATATACATACTTGAAATTGAATTAAAAAATTGGAAATTGTTTGGGGCTCCATGGGTGAAAGAGATCCATGGATGAACACTCACATACCTTAGAAATCAAAGCCCTAAATGCAAGTTTCTAACAATGGAGGATTGATCTTGACCTTGAAATCCTAGCCTTGACTTGATGGAAAAGACCATCCCGTTTTGGAAGAGAATTTTAGAAAGAAATAATTTTGGGTTTTGAGTTAATGAGAGTGAAACTAAATAATTGAATGATATATTCCTTTAAAACACCTAAAATGACTTAGAATAGGATCAAAAAGTTTTGGAAAAGACCAAAATAACCCTAGAACGTGTGGGAAATGGCTGGAAAAAAGGTGCAAAGGTCGTAAAAGGCTTTAAGACCTATAAAATGGTTTCATTCGTACAAATACACTGCCCGACAGGACTTCACTAAAACGGGCATAACTTCTTACTCCAAGCTCGAAATGAGGCAATCTTGGTGACTTACATCTAATATACTTTACCAACAACATACCCAGTGGAATCCCGCAATTAGGGTCTAGGGAGGGTGAAATGTACGCAAACCTTGCCACTACCTCATAGAGGTAGAGAGGCTGTTTCCTGGGAGCCCTCGTCCCAAAAACCCAGCAGAATAAACTAGATATGGGGAAAAGGGGGAAAGGAAAAGAAACGAAAAAAGGAAGAACGACTAATAACGAAAGGCACATGATAGTATGTAAATTCGATAAAATTAACATATATAAGATAGGTAATGACAATATAGAATATAAAGACACGACTAATCTTACTACCCTGCTATATCCCAAGGCCAGACATCAACCTAATCATACTATCCTATTAGCCTGCTACTCTAATACGCGACCTCCACTCCTTTCTAAGGTCATGTCCTCGGTGAGATCAAGTTTCGCCATGTCTTGTCTGATCACCTCCCCCCAATATTTCTTCGGTCTACCTCTACTCCTCCGTATGACCCCTAAATCCAACCTCTCGCACCTCATCACAGGAGCATCGGCACTTCTTTTCTGCACATGTCCAAACCATCGCAGTCTCACTTTCCTCATCTTGTCAGCCATAGGGACCACCTCTAATTTCTCCCGAATGGTCTCATTCCTAATCTTATCACTCCTGGTATGTCCACACATATCTAATATACTTTAAATACTTATAAATTGATCTTAATATATATACATACAATTTAAAGTCATTGGATTACCTAATATTTAAAAAATCTTATATCAGAATTCAATCGGTAAGGAAGCTTTTAACTCAACTTTATGCTAGAGGGTTTGTATGACCTTAATTCATCTCCAAATCTATGCTCACACTTAAGAATTGACTGTAACATCTACACTCAATTAAGAATTATTTGATACAACCTTATATACATCTGAAGGATGGTTAGGTCTTAACTTAACAACAAAAATTTTGGGTGTTACAGGTAATGATCCAGAAAAGTTAGAAATATCTATTGATAGCTTAAGATGATCAGGTTGATAGTGTTAGATTATTGGTTACAGCAGTGCCTGGTTTGCTGCTGTATTTTTATATTTTATATCCCGAGAAGGGTAAAAATATGTCCTTAAACTATGTGAAATCAACAAAAATGCCCTCAATTGATTGTTTGGTCTGTAAATGCCCTTGCTGTTAATAGTTTGGTCCAAAAATGCCCTTTATTGTTACTAAATGAGTCAAAAATTGCCCCTTTTCAAATAAATATATTATTTTTTTCTTTTTAAACACATTCTTTTCCTAATGATGATTTTTTTAATTAAAAAATGTTTATCCTACTTCAATTTGGAAAATTTTACGAAACAAAAATATTTTCTATTTTATGAGAAGTTTTTTATTGTTATCTGAATGAAAATTAATGACAGGGTTACTATGAGGGCATTCTGATAAAAACATTACTTTTAAATAACACTATTCTTGTTTTTTTTTTTTCCTTTTAAAATCACCTTTTAACTAATAAATAAGTAGGAAATAATCTATTTTCCTCTTCTTAATCTCATTTTAACCATTAAAATAGATCAACTCCATGCACTTTTTCAACCTATAATATATGTTATATATAAGATCATGGTAACCCTGTCATTAATTTTCATTTAGATAACAATAAAAAATTCTAATAAAACAAAAATATTTTTATTTCTTAATTTTTAAGAATTGAATCCATAAACATTTTCTAGTTTAAAAAATCATCATTAGGAGAAGAATATGTTTAAAAGATAAGAAATAATATATTTTTGTTTAGAAAGCATTTTTGACCCATTAAGTACCAATAAGAACTTATTTGGACCAAACTATGACGACAAGGGCATTTTTTGGACCAAACTATTGACAACAAGGGCATTTTTGGGACCAAACTATCAACCGAGGACATTTTTTGTTCATTATACTGGGTCATTCATAGCATTACTATACCTTCCCTATTCATTGCGGGTTTCACATAGTTTAAGAGTATTTTAACCCTTTTTAATTTTATATTTTATATTGAGGAGCTGCTATTAACTACTTTTTAAAGTCTGGTGATTCTGAATCTGGTTGACTTTAAAGTGTATCAGCACTAGTTTGAGGAGGTATTGTTATGAGTCTTTTTGTAGTCTCTAATAAGTCGTTTCAGCAAAACCCAAATGCTCAAGCTGCTTTGATTGGATCTTTGAACTTTTGCATCTGATTCTCTTCATGATTTTGGCTGGGGAAACAGTTTTGCTTCTTGATAGTTCTCTTCCGATTGTAGGATGACCACAATGGTTTGGAAGGAGCTCCTGTTAATCAAGATGCAAAAGATTCTCCCTTTGTTACCCAGAGACACCTTGGGAACACCTGTAATAGTAACGGTTCATCTGCAGTAGCATCAAAAAAGAAAAATAGGAAAGGTGGACTCTCCATGTTTCTAAATGGTGCTCTTGATGATGTTTCTAAAGCTGTAGTTCCGTCACCACTTGTGCAAAAAAGTGAAGGCCCTGCTTGGGGTGGTGCTAAGGTTACAAAAGGCTCTGCATCTCTTCGAGAAATACAGGATGAGCAAAGCAAAGTTATAGATAGAAAGCCCTTGAAACTCAGAGACCCAGTAGAAGATCCCTCTGGTAACAGTAGTGGTGGTAAATTACGGTTGAGTTCTTTTATTCAGTCCAACCCAATACCGATGTCACAAACAGCAGCTGTCTCTGACGTGGAAATGAACACCCCTCCTTGGGCTGCCTCCGCAACGCCTCCTCGTTTACGTCCTTCTCTGAGGGACATCCAACTGCAGCAGGTTGGTTATTCTCTCCCCTCCTGGGTTTCCCTGTGCGGAAGGTAGAATGTGCATGGGTTCACAAAAAGAAATTTTGGACTTCTGAACATCCATATTGCATAGTACTATCTGTTTATCTACATTGCATTCCAGTTAATAGTTGTCTTGCATGCCTGGTCGATTCTGCTGTTTGTTTACCTATACAGTTAACGAAGTCCCTTTAGTCTAGAGTAACTGAGTAACTACTTGGTCTGTGATAAAAGGCAACTGGAAATTGTTTGTGTTCCTAATAGGATTTTGCTAAAATTCTTGTCCAAAATAATTTGTCTATCTTCATCTTTAAATACATTCCACCACTTCACTTTTTACCTGTAATCTCCTCGATGTTATCTTTTATATTTGCTTAGAAACTTATTTCAAATTTCAATTGCTTTGTGGTTTAGAACCCAATGCTCAAGTAACACAGCTGGTTTGTAGCTAATTTGTTTTTATTTGTTGGTCAATTTATAACTGCACTTGAATTCAGAATCCCTAATCCGTACATGCCTTTGTTCCTGACACAAGATTATATCTGCCTAATCTTTTTCTGTAGGGAAAGCAGCCATTGGCTCTCTCTCATAGTCCAAAGACAACAACTACTGGCTTCTCTGTGATGACTGGTCAAGGCTCAACATCAGAATCTAGTTGTCCGAGTTGCTGGTTCAGACCAGAAATTGAGACACCTTTATCTATACGTTCAATACAGATAGAGGAAAGGGCTGTCAAGGACCTAAAACGTTTTTATAGCAATGTTAGAGTAGTTAAAAACCACTCCTAAGAATGCCAATCAGAGAAAGCTTATTAGAGTGCCAAGACATAGATAGATGTTCAATTCCTGCGCTGCTCCCTTTGTTCTGCTGGATCAAAGTTTTTGCCCGTAAATAGGTGTACAGTATTCCCTAATGTTTTGGTATTAGGTTTCTTGTTGCATCACTTCTTTTAGGTGACCTCCCAAAATAATTGGAACTCCCAACAAAGCTGATTTTACTCGTTCGCCCCATTTCAAATAAGGAGCCAATCAAGGGCAAAAATATGTATTTTTGGATGAATTGAAGAAATACACGTCCATGGTGTTTTTTTTTCATTTTTTCAACTCTTCTGGGCATGGTTTAGGGGGATCAGGCTCTTGGTTGAGTTTATTTCTTTTCTCTTGTTGGTAAAAGCATGAAGCCTTCAAATATGTACTTTACCATTTATTTCATGGAGATATTGGACATATAATCAAATTTACATTTTAATTGTAGAACTACTAAAGAATCTCACTAATAATCCAGAATTCACATAAGTTCCGTCAGAATTACGTTTGAAGTGGTTGCGGAGCATGATCAAGGGTTCTGAAGGTGGGTAATCTGCAAGTAAAATGGCTGTTATGTGAACAGAAGGCATGCTTTTGCCTGCATCCAGTTTGTCCTCATCAAGTTCCAGGAAATCTGTAGGGTACGAGACTCGGGTGGAATGAGTTGAGGGTGTCAAACAAGTGTTGTGTTGGAATTAATAAATGTGACAACTTCAAAAGTCTCACTTAAATTGGGCTTAAATTAAATGAGCTGTAAAATGTAATATTCAAAACTTCTTAATGTTTTATAAAATAAACAATAAACTCCACTCCCCGCATTGGATCCCCACCGACTCAATTCAAACCAGTCAGTCTCTTTTTCACTTTTGAAGCCAACTGTCTTCTCATCTTCCTCTTCTCACATAAGTTTTCTCAAGTTCTCCTCCTAGTTCTTTGTCTGTCTTCGTCTTCTTGCTCTTTTTGGGATTTACTTTACTCTTCTTCTACATTGTCTCTTTCTCACGCCGTTATTTTCATTACTAACAGAGGTAAAAAAAAAAAAAAGTTCAAAATTTCGATTTTTCAAAAAGAAAGGAGATAAGTATCACAAACACTTCTAAAACTATCTTTTTTTTAAGTTTCATATCTAAACTATTGAAAGTGTGAGGTTCATGCTTAAATTATTACTTATTAGTTTGAGTGTGTAATGCACTCTCTTTTATTGGAGAAAACATTGCCACATGACATGCCACATTGACAAAAAATTAAATAAAATATTAATATTACTTAAAAGTAAAAGATTAAAATATAAATATTCTTTCAAAAAAGTATTATTTTTTTAAAAATAAAATTTAAAATATTTTTACCTACTCCAATGCTCACAACCCTACCCACCCCCAACAATCCCTGTTCTTTTATTTTTTTGAATATCTTTTATAAAATATTTTTTAAAAGTTTAAACCTCAGCCTCTACTCAACTTCTACCTAAAGAATTGATATTTTCTTAAATAAATAAAATTTTAGCCCACCGACATCTAATACTCTGCTTCTTAATTTATTTTTATCTTTTTAATTTTTTTTATAGATATGTACACATATTTTTAGAAAAATATTTTTTTCTACTTGTTTATTGAATATAACAGAAAGAAAAAATTTATTTAAAAAATCTTGCGATAAATAAAAAATAATTTTCTACATTTTAATCGAATATAACATAAATAAAAATAATTATTTTAAAAAAAATCTTGCGACAAATAAAAAATAATTTTCTAAAAAAAATTAAAACACAAAAGCTGAGGATTAAGTGGGTAGCGTAGAATTATTTTTTTCTAAAAAAATTAAAATAATATTTATAATATTATTTTAAGAGGAAGATGAAGTAACAACAACAATGACGACATACCCAGTAAAATCCCACAAGTGGAGTCTAGGGAGGAAAAAATGTACGTAGACCTTACCACTATCTCATAGAGATAGAGAGGCTGTAATGCCCTTATTATTAAATAATGTATTTACTTTAAAAAAGGTATTCCCTCAAGATAAAATCAACCCCTACTTCACAACTCTTTGACTTGAATTTGTGTTGTTAGAGAAATCAATTTTCTTGAATCGTAGAAAGAAATGAGGGAGGGGTTTGTTTTAGTGCAATTTATTTAGTTTTATACAATTATACATGTTAGACAAGCCTTAATAATAATTATTTATATGTGAACAAAATAATTAAGGAAGGAAAAAGAGAAAATTAGGGCAACCACCTTATTGGATCATTTTTCTCTTAAGATTCTTTTGACATAAAATATGTGTACCCCAAACTAAGTCGGTTTAATGACCTTATAAATGTCATGACCCAAGCCTAGGGAGTAGACGTGACCGGCGAATGGGGAGCCCAAAGGGACCCCAAACAAGCCTCTTAGCTTATCATCACACATCCTTGGTTGCGCAAGCAAGTAAAATAACAACAAGAGATAGTAAATAGGAATGACTGGGGCTAAATGACATCTTTCATATCATAATCAACAGGGTTAAGAGAGAATCAAAGCTCATAGCATCGACACATAACATGTCCAACAACACCTCTACTATATAGATAAGAGCGGGGGCCAAGACAAGCAACCGGGCTCACCCTCATAGTCAAAGTATACAATAAAGA
>DF357832.1:0-10897 GCA_000787875.1 Solanum virginianum | reverse complement strand
AAGTGGCTAGATGAAGTGACTAAAATGAGCAAGGCATGGTATTGTTAGGAATATGCTTATTTGTAAAAAGGGGAAATCTGAGGAGTAGTTGGCTAAGAAGAAAGAGTGAGATGATGTCATAGGAAGAATGATGAAACAATTGGATTTATGACATAATATGTGACCAAAGTACAACAATTTAATATTTTTCAAGCTGCAAGTATCTTACTCTATGAATGTGAGCCAAGTGGGAATGATCGTGAAAAAGATATGTACTTTATTGGGAATCAATTATTAGGTTCTCGGCTGGCCTTTTAACGATAACTCGAGAATCAAGGTCGAAACATTTGAGTCGGTAGAAGGATGAAGGAATCCTTGCAATGTCATGATAAGAAATAAGAGAGATTCAATTCACCTTAACAGTGTGTCAAGTCAAACAAATCATGGGTTAATAAGATGCTTGCTCAAATTTTGAACAAAATGGAAACTTTGGATAATGTACTGAATGAGATGAAGTCGGGATTCTCCAAGTTGAACCAACTAGTGTTTTCTCATGCAGCTTTAATTAAAAGTTTCAAACCTCATTTATCATCTCTCTCAACTCAAATTCATAACCCAACAAGAGGCAATGACGAAAATATGCATTGCTATCACTAACAGAAGTACCAATCCTTTTGAATCTAGCATAGGATCTGATACCCCTTTATTTATAGAAATTAAGTAGTGTGAAACAAGCAATGAAGGAAAAATCAATAAAAGCAGTAACATTCTTGGTAACTTGGAGAGTGTGTGTGATATTGAAGATGGGGATAGATTAACAGGATCTGAAATATAAATGATTGAATAGGGAGTCACTCCTCAAAAGTTGTACAAAGATGCTGCAACTTTCACTCAAAAGCAGGAGAATGAAGGCGAAATTTTTGTCCATTTTCACTTCTTTGGAAATTAATATCCCATTGCTTGAGGCTCTCAACAAGATGCCAACATATGCACAATTTATGAGGAAATTAGTGACTAAAAATAGAGCTTTAGAGTGTGAAATAATTGAGATTCCACATAACTGTAGCGCCATTTTAACTAGACATGTAGCAACAAAGAAAGATGATCAGGGTACATTTACAATACCGTGCACTGTCGAAACATGTAAGTTTATGATAGCCCTATGTATTTTAGGGACTAGTATAAATCTGATGCCTCTGATGGTGTTTGACTAGCTTAGTGTGAGGTCTTTGGCTCCAACAACTATGAATCTACTTATGGTTGATTTGTCAATCAAAAGGCCAGTTGGAATATTGTATAATATCTTGGTGATAGAAAAAAATTCATATTCCCAGCTAATTTCATAGTTCAGGATTGTGACATGGATATTGATGTGCCTATTATTTTGGGCCGGTCATTTCTAGCAATAGGTAGAGCCTTACTGGATGTTTAAAGTGAGATTCTAAAATATAGGGTGAATGGTCAAGATGTAAGTTTCAATATTAATAAAGCACTAAGAAGGCCTAATGACTTTCAAGTAAATACCATTGTTGATGTGGTAGATGAGGCTGAGCAAGACCTTAGGGAGCAAGTTTACTCTGGAGCTGACTCAACGATTGAATTTATGTTGAACTATATGGAGGAAGATGAGAATAATTATGATGCAGGAGTGGTTGCACTGATAAGGGATAAAGGTCATTCAAGAAACCCAGAAAAAATTGACATAGAGTTGAAAAACTGGGAAATGGAGCTAGCAAAACTATCTATTGAGGAACCACAAAAAAGTGAGCCAAAGGAGTTTCCAAATCACTTGCAATACGCCTTCCAGAAGGACAACAAAACATTTCTAGTAATCATCATAACAGGGCTACCTGAAAAGTAAATTAAGGCTCTTGTTAGGGTGATCAAGGAACATGTAAAGGCTATTGGCTGGAGAATGGCCGACATTGTGGGTATTCCTTCCACCTTCAGGAATTTGCACCCATAAGATTAAATTAGTTGAGGGATGTAAGCCCAGTGTTGAGCATTAGCGCTGACTCAATCCTCCTATGCAGGAGGTAGTAAAAAAAGAGATCATTAAGTGGTTAGATGCTAGAGTGATATACCCAATTATAGACATCAATTGGTTAAGTATGGTCCAGTGTATCACCAAGAAAGGGGGTATAATTGTGGTTACAATGAGAAGGGCAACAAATATCAACATGAAAATTCACCGAGTAGAGAATATACTTGAACTACCAAAAGCTAAATGCATCAATGGAGAAAGACCATTTCTAATTATTATTCATGGACTAAATCATAGATAGACTGGCTAGGATGGGGTAGTATTATTTCTTTGATGGATATTCCATGTACAATCAAATACCTATTGCCCCTGAAGATCAATATAAAACCACCTTTACTTGCCCTTATGGTATATTTGCTTTCAAGAGAATGTCATAAGGTTATGTAATGCCCTTGCTATATTTCAAAGATGTAAGTTTTTCATTTTTGCAGATATGGTTGAAGATTCGATGGAGATGTTTATGGATGATTTCTCAGAAGTGGGTGATACTATTGATAAGCATTTAGGTCATTTGGAAAAGGTGTTGCAGAGATGTGTTGAAACAAACTTGGTGCTCAACTGAGAGAAGTGTCACTTCATAGTCATAGAGGGAATTGTGGTAGGCCACAAATTTTTGGGGAAAGGACTATAAGTTGACCAAGCCAAAGTCAAAGTCATTGCAAAGCTTCCTCCCCTGATTTCAGTCAATGGAGTATGGAATTTCTTAGGGCATGCTGGATTTTATAGAAGGTTGATAAAAGACTTTATGAAAATCACTAGTCCCATATGCAAGCTATTAGAAAAAGAATCACAATTTGTTTTCGACAACACATTCTTGAGTCATTCGAAACTCTCAAATAGAAATTGATCGAAGTGCTACTGATAATTTCTCTAGATTTCTCTAAACTATTTGAGGTGATACGTGATGCAAATGGTATGGCCTTTGGGGCAGTGCAAGTTCTATGAGTTGGGAACCTTTTCCACCAAATTTATTATGCTAGTAAGATGTTGAATATAGGCCAAAAAAATTATATAGTGATAGAGCAGGAGTTGTTAGCTGATAGTGTACACATTTGAAAAATTCCAGGCGTATCTCATAATAAGTACAAGAGTTATTGTCCACATTGATGATGCAATAGTTCGTTATCTCATGGCGAAGAAGGATGCTAAACCAAGGCTTATCAGATGGGTATTATTACTAGAGGAATTTAATTTTGACATGAGACATAGAAAGTGCTATGAAAATCATATGGTTGATCATCTATCCATGCTTGAATTACCAATTTCACAGGTTAAAAAGGATGAAATTTCTAATAATTTTCCTGATGAAGTGGTGATGAAATTAGATATGGAGTCTATGACTTGGTATGTTGATTTAGTAAATTACTTCGATAGTGGAATCATTCCAGATTTTGGAAACCCCTACCAGAGGAGAAAGTTCTTGCATTATGTGAGGAAATAATATTGGGATAAACCTTACCTCTTTAAAGAATGCCCAGATGACATGATCTGAATATCTGTTCCCTAATCGACAACGAAAGCTATTCTAGAGGAATGTCCTTCATCAGCACTAGGAGGCCATAATGGGGGAATATAAACTGCATCTAAGGTATTACAAAGTGGCTATTATAGGCCAACCATGCAAAAAGATGCTTAGGAATTCAACAAGGTATGTTCAAAGTGCCAATTGAAAGGAAATATTTCAAGAAGGCATGAATTTCCATTGATCATAATTTTGGAGTTAGAAGTATTCGATGTGAGGGGGTGGAATTTATAGGGCTACTCACAAGCTCTTTTTGATAACAAATATATCCTCTTAGTTGTCGACTACATCTCAAAGGGGGTTGAAGTTGTTGCCTCACCAACCAATTATGGCAAGGAAGTAGTGCAGTTCCTAAAGAGAAATATTCTCACTCATTTTAGGAATCCTCGGGCCATCATTGCAGACAAGGGATCTCATTTTTGCAATAGAATGTTTGGATCATTGTTGATTCCTAAAGAGAAATATTCTCACTTATTTTAGGAATCCTCGGGCCATTATTGCAGACAAGGGATCTCATTTTTGCAATAGAATGTTTGGATCATTGTTGAGTAAGTATATGGTGAAGCACAGGGTAAGAACCACATATCACCCATAAGAAAATGTGCAGGTGAAAGTTTCAAGTAGAGAGATAAAGATGATTCTAGCAAAAGCAGTGAATGGGAATAGGAACGGTTGGGCGGCCAAATCTAGAAGCTAGACTAACGCAACATCATTTTCTAGATGAGTTTAGATTGAGAGCTTATGAAAGCTCTGGCCTTTAAGAAGAGGATGAAAAAATAGTACGATCA
Organism: Solanum virginianum; assembly: GCA_000787875.1. Classification (NCBI taxonomy): domain Eukaryota; kingdom Viridiplantae; phylum Streptophyta; class Magnoliopsida; order Solanales; family Solanaceae; genus Solanum; species Solanum virginianum. The sequence goes on along the minus strand of DF357832.1, from coordinate 6,564 downwards.
GAAATTTTTTAAAAAGGGAGCTCATTGAAGGGGATCCATTGTTGCTCTACAACTCCAGAATGCATTTGTTCCCTGGGAAACTCATATCAAGGTTTTCAGGCACTTTTAGGGTAACAAATGTACTTGCTAATGGATTGGTAGAAGTTGAAAACCACAAGGGTGAGAAATTCAAGACAAATGGACAAAGGCTTAAGAAATATTATGGCAAACCACCCAATATTTAGGTGGTTCATGTTATGAATGTTAGTGATGCTTAATTGCACTAGACATCATTGTGCCACAATATTAATACATGTGTTTCTTGGGAGGCAACCCAAGTGAGTAGGGGAATTAAACTAATATGTGTTGATGGATGCAAGGTTTTGTTGAGAGAAGAAATAGGGGAAGAAAGGCAATGCTGCAAAAATAATGGGTGGACCACCGATCAACACCAGAGACCTCGACCTAGACCATTTTTTGGGTCAAACATTAGCCTTGCTGATTTTGGTGATCTAAGGATTCAGTTGCTATATCGTTGAGTAAAAAAGGCACTAATCTAATTGCCTACCTTTTGACTCATTATTAGGCTCCTTAGGTGATATTAAATTTAGAGATCTCCTAGAAAATTTGGCATGTTGCTAAATTGGAATGATGATCCCAAATTTGACCGCACCTTGTTGCCTTTGAAAAGCTCAAGAGTACTGCAATATTTGGAGAACATAGTGAACAATAAGCATATCACCGAATGAAGAAATTGATGCTAATTTTGACTGCTCTTTGAAATCAAATTATGGAGTGACACTACTAAATTGGTGTATCACCAATAATACTAGATGACACTTGGTTGTTCTACTTTTTAGTCCATGGAGTCATCTTCAAGAGGGGGTAAAAAGAGGCAGTCTCAGGTGTAAATGATGGATCATCGACTACCCTCTGCAGTAGGGAACAGTAACGTAGAAGTTGAAGAGTCTCTATCTCTTTTTCTTAAAAGCTCATTAAATTCCCCCCTTTAATTTTCATCTTCCCACTCTCCCTCTTCCCACATTCACCATCCACACTCACCATTTCTATACTATAGCTTTTCTTTTCTTTTAATTTTGCCAAGATCAATGTGTCTAGCTTCACTATCATCTTTTTCATTGCCATTGTTAATATGTGGAGCTTCAGGTATGTTGCTTTTTTCATAATAAACTTGTGTTATTGTAAAAAAAGAATTGAGGGATTTGAAAAGCTATGCCATTCAAGATTTCACATATACAAAATAGATGTTTTAGACTTGTTGTGGTGAGGCCTTGTTTTATGAATCTCTGGGTTAAAGTATAAGTAGTCCTACTTGGGGATTGAGTGATTTGAACTTTCCCTATGATAGATTGGGTGATGTCATTCTTAAGGGCATATCGTTATTTCACTAATAGCATGTTTGAGAAATAATTATTTGTTTGGGTGTTGGGCTATGTGATAAAACTCCTTGTTGGGTTGAGGGATGTGAGGTTTAGGCAACCTCTTTATGTTGGAAGTGGTCAACTTGACCACCAAAAACTACTCAGTGGTACATCGATTACAACTATGCACTGCCCTTGAACAAACCTTTTTGAATGCTTGTTATGTGATATTTGGTGAGGAGAAGTTCTATCGCTGATATGATTCAGCCAATCACTGATTTCTCTAAAGCATTGCCTAATGTGCCAGCCCCTGACCTATTGATCTCTGCTATGTTTAGTGAAGGGCATTTAGACAGCTTATGTTGTGTGGCAATTCACCGAGTATATGGGCTAAATAACCTCGAATACCCGAAGATCTTTGTTGATGACTATCACCTATTATCAGTCATCACAAATTTGTTAGTCTAGCTTGACAGTTCAAATTCAACTAAAGCCTCTAATAAGGAAAGGTATGATACGATTTTGGAAGAAACTGGGCACTATATGCCCATAAATCCTCGGGCCTTTGGGGCCCCTTGAATGTAGAAAAAAAGTGTCCATCCTCAAAGGATCACTAAGTAATGTAACCTCCACGGTCAACTCAAGGAAAAACATTAGCCTTAACAAACCTTTGACGGTTAAGGGTAATGTTTTCAAAAACATACATAAGGCTATGGAGGGTCCTCGCGCAGCAGCAACTGAGAAGGTTTGAAGACTTTGGCCAACCCATTTCAAACTAGAAGGGTAAAGAACAAATCAACAATAGACAGAAAGTTTCCTAGCATGCAAGAAGCCACCCCTGCACCAATCCCAACAGATCCGGAATAACTTGGCATAGTTGAGCTCTCTTCAGTCCTAACCTTAGTGCATCATGAAATATATTAGGGGAATTCTTTAACTCACTTATCCACATTGTAATTTTTATTCTGTTTGGCCTACATTTAGGATAATATTTTTTCTTTTATAGTGGAGAGGGGGGGCGTGAGTTGAGTTGTGTTTCAATTTGATTCATGTTGCCTATATAGTTGGGAGTTGGTAGTTCTGATGATTGAGGTGTAATTAATTTTATATAAATTTTATGTTTTAATTTGGGTTGTAATATAGTAGTATTTATTTTGCTATTTTTACTTTTCTTTCTTATCTAAATTGAATGGATAAATGATTGCAAATGATTTCCTTGAATTTTTGCAAATCTCGTGCATATATGACAAGTCATTCGAATGGTAATATCGTGTATCTAGTCCTTAGCAATCCAGGCATTGGTGTTCCATATATTTGATTCGGATGGTTCTATGGATGAGGAACATGTATGCACTAATTAGTTTTTTCTTGATAAATCAGTCCATGCATGGATAAGAGGTATCTTGAGTTGACTATGTGAGCAGTTGAGCTCGAATATGCGATGATCAAAAAATTGCAAGTGTGTTGCCATTGTTGAAATGTGACGCCATTTTGCTACTGTGGGATTAGGAATTTTGTTGAAATTTTGTTTTTCAACATCTAGAACTTGCTCGGTTCATTTTGAGGACTATCTTTGTTGATTCTGGATTGGGAGAGGACCTTAGGCCTTCTTTGGTTCCACTAAGTATATTTTACAATAGTGACATACCTTGACAATAAAATGAAACCTTAGTGAAGCCCTTTTGAGCCTTGGTCCTTTCTTATGCAACCTTGTAACCTAGACTCATGTTTGTCAAAGACAATACCTCCTTATTCCATACGATCCCTCCTTGAGCTTAAAATACTGAGTTGTGGCCAAAGGCTAAATTGGGGGTGTCTCCCACGAAATAGTCAGAAAAAAAGGACAAAAATGAAAGAAAACAAGTAAGGAGTCCTAAAAATTAATGAAAGAAAAATTGAAAAACACAAGTTCTTGAAAATTGAGAACCCTCCAAAAATTGTTAAAAAGAGTGCAATGAGGGGAGACACTTCGGATAATAAATCAAAAGCAAAAGAGATGTCAAAAAGGAGAAGAATGAAAAGGGGACCAAAAGAACCTTTGAGCCTGAAAAGAACCTACAGAGTTTTAGAAGGGATGAGCCACTAGTGACCATATGTTATCCTACCTAAGCTTGACTCTACATTGCAGTCCTAGAAAAGTCATTAGGTATCCTAGTCCGAAAGAAAGTCAAGTGAACTCCAATTGAGAATATGGGAAAGCCTATGAGTTGAAGCTTACATGATATTTGTCATTTGGGAGAGTGATAGTTGAAGAGATCCATTGAAAGTAATGTCATAATCTTGTGCATTCAGGATCATCTTTGGCGTGAGGACAAATGGTGATGCCTTTGTGCAGTGACCAGTAAGTACATGAGCAATTGTGAGCATAACCATGTTTTGATTACTCCTTAGTCATCTCTGAGGCTTATCCATTGAAAGTAATGTCATAATCTTGTGCATTCAGGATCATCTTTGGCATGAGGACAAATGGTGATGCCTTTGTGCAGTGACCAGTAAGTACATGAGCAATTGTGAGCATAACCATGTTTTGATTACTCCTTAGTCATCTCTGAGGCTTCAAAATCATGTAAGTGGTTTGTCGAAGTTTGAGAAGAGATGAAAAAGGTGGAAATGTATGTGTTGCTTCCTGTGGCCCTATTTGCATGTTTTGAAATTGGATAGATTGATGTTGATTTGCTTGAGGGCAAGTAAAGGCTTAAGTTGGGGGTATTGATGAGTCCATATTTCGAACTCATTTTGGGGCTAGCTTGCAAAGAAGCATTGCCCTTGGTGTCCTATTATTTCCAATTTCTAATGATTATGCATGTGTTTATAGCAGGAAATCAGATTTAAAGTGCACAAATGGACAACACTTGGATAAATCTTGAAGAAAAGTGGTATCACCAACAAACTTAGTGATCCGCCGAACACTCAGAGAGATGCCTAGTATTACAGTAACCAAGGTTCCAGATCAAGTCCACAATGTGGTTAGAATAGATATTTTAAAAGATGTTTTGCGCATCCCCGAACTGCACAAGAGATTACCTAAAGTTGCAGCAATCAAAGCCCCAAAATATGAACAAGAAGGTGATGTGATGGATACTTTGGCTAATCGCAAAATTAAATCGGCGAACTTAAGAGTCATTGCCTAATGTTACAGAAGAGGAATCCTAGTGATGATGCAGAGGAAAGTGGTCAAGTGCACATTCGGCGCATCGTCGGAGTGCTCGATAATGTCGGCCTTGACTGCCAAATAGAATTGTGCTTCCACATATTTGCATAGAGTATATAAGAAATTTAGAAAGGGCATTGTACATATCATATCAAAATATATTCTTCTTCTTAGTTTTTGGAGTGTAGTGCATAGAACCTTACACTTAAAATACAAGAGGGAGATAGGGTTTTGAAGCTTTTGGGAAACAAATTGGAGTAGGTTGGATAGTTATAATCAACTAAATTCTATTCAATCTTGTTACCTATGAGTGCAACTGCTATGTTGGCATCAAATCTTTCATTTCTAGCATGTGTGGCTAAAAACCCCAATGTTGAGAGTATTCTATTGATATGGGTTTTTTATTTATCTATTACTATGTTTACTATATAATTTCAATGTTACAAACTAGGGGTTGACCCTATATCTCTGATTATTGTGTGTTCTCAATCTGACTTTTTATGTTTTTTATGTGTTTTGTGTTTATTTTTGTACAAATATAAGTTGGCCTGATTTTGGGGAAAAGTAGCAGATTTTATTGAACTTGAGGATCTACGAGACCCACTACAAGTCGTAGTCCAAGCTACAAGTCATAGGGTGTGACTGTAGCAATTAACAGTTTCCAAAACAAAAATTAGAGAATTTAAAGTTCAGTCATACAAGCCAAGGGTACGGGTCGTAGTCCTTACTATGACTCATAGAAGGAGGCCTCATAGCAATTAACAGTGTTGATTAAAATTGGACCAAGAAATGAAAGGGTGGATTACGAGAAGGCACTATGAGTTGTATACCAAACTATAACTCGTAGAGTGGATCGTAGGAGTGAAGTCCAAAATGCCAAGTGCTGACAATGGAAGCCCGATTAAGGCTTATAGGTAATCTTACGAGCCGTAGCTACAGGACCTTTTTGTAAATAGTATAAATAGTATATCTTAGGTTCTTTTTAAGAGAGAATCAAATCTTCTACAGTTTTTTAGAGATTTTTAGAGAGAGAATCTCTTAGTTCTTACAAATTTGTAGGGTTTTAAAGTAGGGTTTTCATTTTGGGACTCAAATTGGGAGATTGAAATCACTTGGAATTTAATTTTATCATTTAAACTTATGAATTCAAATCCAAAGGTGGTTTTATTGTTCTTCATTCTTTTTGGGTAATTTCTCAACTACGTCTGTTTCATTCATTATTTGTTTTCTTGCCCAAGTCATGAGTAGCTAAACCCTCACAACTTCGGTGTTGTGGGAACCATGAGTAGCTAACTTAACAACTCGGATTATTTGCACTTCTTGAGATGGGTATTTACATGTATTATCCATTTCCCTTCATTTTGCTTATTGTTTAATGGTGGCTAACATTAAAACCAACCTAGTGTCATGATCCTGATCAAGGTAGTGATGAATAGGAAAAGGAAATGGGTGACAGAATTTGATTATTGTGTTCTCATCTAATCAATCAAACCCGGCCAAGGAGAGGTTGACAAGGATAGTAGGTAACAGTTAGTTGGCACACTATGGTAGCCCGCCAAGCACCATAGTGAAATTCGACTTTTACCTTTGCCCAAGGGTTGGAAGAACCTAAGTTACCATCCTACATGCAATGTCCTAATTTAGGTTATGTTATCTAAGGTATTTAAGTTAGTGAATCATGAAGAACACAATTTCCCAAGTTCCTCTCCAATTCGCTTGTCTCTTCGCTTTGTTAGTATAGTTTTAATTTTGTCATGGCCCAAGCCTAGGGCTTAGATATAACATGGGGAATGAGAATCCGATGAGACCCCAAACAAGTCTCTTAGCGTATCATTTACAGATCCTTGGTCATGGAAGCAATTAAACAACAACAAGAGAGTAAAAATAAAGATGAAGGGACTAACATGGCCCAAGCCTAGGGCTTAGATATAACATGGGGAATGGGAATCCGATGAGACCCCAAACAAGTCTCTTAGCGTATCATTTACAGATCCTTGGTCGTGGAAGCAATTAAACAACAACAAGAGAGTAAAAATAAAGATGAAGGGACTA
>DF357833.1:127220-142941 GCA_000787875.1 Solanum virginianum | reverse complement strand
TATGTGAGTGCTGGGCCTTAGTTCGCTCCAGCTCATGAGTGAGTGCTGGGCCACAGTTCGCCTCGGCTCACTTCAGCTATATTTGAGATTTATGTCAGACTTTGGGACTTGAACTTTCTGGCGTGAAGCAGTGGATGTCGCAAGTTTGGAGGTCGCCATCATTATGGTCTGTTTGGCATTTACAAGTATTTCTTTGACCCCTTTGAAATAAGCTAAAAATATAATTTGACACATGCACGAAAATAAAATCCCATGACTATGTTCAGTATGCTATTCTGATAACCATATGTGAACCCTATGCTTATGTTCAGTTTGATACTCTGATGACTACATATACATCCTATGTCTACGTTCAGTTGTTATTCTGGTATTGATATGTACATTCTGCTTTACATATTCGGTACGTCCTTTGTACTGACCCCCTTTCTTCGGGGGCTACATTTCATGTCCGCAGGTTCAGTCATACAGGTTAGCAAGATTCCAGCTTAGGCCTCAGATACAGTTGAAGAGCTCTTTTACATGACAATATTTGGAGTCTTATGATGGCAGTAGTATATAGGGGTTATGATAGTTTAAAAACCAATTATTGTCGATCTAAGAGCTACTTTTGATGGTTGCATAAATCTCATTCTGATTATGTTGGGGCCCCTGGCCCATCTTATGATTTGGTTTGTCTGTATTAGAGGTCTGTGGATAGTTTGTGAGTTGAGTCCTGTCAGAAAGTCTGTGTATTCTGTATATCTGTCACGTATTTGATACATAGCCACCTGTCTGGACATTTTGTACATATGCTATATTTGTTAGGCGGCAGGACTGCAGCGGTGACCTTGTCGGCCTGCGTATATATGTATGTCTGTGTTTGTTATTCATCTGTTGGTTCTCTGGACTTTTTTATTTCAATGTTGGCCCGCATATATATGTATGTCTGTGTTTGTTATTCATCTGTTGGTTCACTGGACTTTTCTATTTGAGGTGGCTAGTCAGTATTACAGAGGAAACTCTGCCGAAATTTTGTAAAATGAATAGTAACTCATATTGGTATCTGATTTGGTTATGTGTTCTAGACGCCCCAAACGGGTGTCAGTCACGGCCCATAGGTTGGGACGTGACAAGTTCAATTCAATTATGCTAAAATTGATCGACTTACACTAAAAATGCACAAAGACTTTCTAAGTTCAACTTAACAAAGTTATCCGTATATGATCATGTTGCGGAAAAAACTCTAGGAAGGGAGAACAAAGGAAGAGCAAACAGAAGTCTGAATAAAAATGAAATAAGTATATCAGGTTGCTGAGGGGCACAATTTGATGCTGCCATTGTGGTCACATAACTTGGTAAGTCTCCTTTGCCAGCAGCGCTCTTTGAGAATGTTTGGGAGCATCCCCACCTTTTAGAGGTGGAACATTGACAACCTGAAAATTTTAAACTAAGTCATGCTACCAGATAAACAAAAGGAAATAGGTTGCCTAAGTATATCATGGGTTGGAGTATACCATGACAGCTAATATAGCTATGTAAATGCCTAAGTATATAAAATATATTCTTTGTCGAGGGTAGTCCTAGTAATTAAAGCACCATCTTCTAGCCAGCATATAACCTATATGTATATATTTTATCCCTCGAAGAAGCTGATAAAGGAAAAATTGATAATGTTCCAGCATTAGATCATCATTTGCTTTAGTGACTTGATGCAAATCAGATTCCATGAGTTCAAAGATAGCATAGATGTCCATGAATTCCCTCCGAGAAAGAGGTAACAATATATGCCAAATTTCCACGATATCTGGATGCCGAAGAAGCCAAAGAAGCTTGATCTCAAAAAGGATACGTGTGACATCAGAGGCATGTTCAAAGAGGTCATTTATCTTCTTGATTGAAACCTTTTTCCGTAGATGGGTATCATATGCAGAGCATACGACACCATAGGTACCTTTGCCGATAACTTCCTTTATCCTATATCGATTCCGGCCTTCACCATATTCAGTAAACAGATCTACATCTCCAGACCCCTGTATATTCATACTATTCACAAGATAGGTTATAATTAAGACTTGTCAAAATGAATCTTATAACAATACTTCAATTGCGACAGACATTTGAAGGGGAATCAAAATTCTCATTCCATTCTCCTTAAAAATAGAGTGCGTTGGCCAAGATCAGCCTTGTCATATTGTTCACTGCATCATAAGGAGGAATCTCTTGGATGAGGTCATTTATCTCACCAGCCTTGATCAAATTGGCAAGACATACACGGAATGATAGAAATAGACACATATATGCATGCTTCAAACAATAATTTCTTTTTTCGATTTTGCTGCATTGAAGAATGCATACATGGAATGATAGAATTAGACACATATATGCATGCTTCAAACAATAATTTCTTTTTTCGATATAGCCAAGAGCACACAACTTTTTTACCCCTCTCATTCTTGCACGCTTATCAAATTAAACTTTTTATTCCTTTCAACTGAACAAATGCTTATATGAATAGTTTCGAACATTGATATCTTTTAATTAACACTACCTGAGGCTAAAATCATCAAAGGGGACCTCTATCCTAATTGTGTGACTCTTTCTGCTCTTTCATAGACAGATTCGTCAATAAATCAAACAAATAATCGATTATGTTTCAATTTCATATTAGCAGTTGCAGTCATTTGTAATCATATCACATGACAATATTTGGAGTCTTATGATGGCAGTAGTATATAGGGGTTATGATAGTTTAAAAACCAATTATTGTCGATCTATACGAAAAATAAATATTTGTTCCGTGTTGATTTTGACAGAGTTTAAGAATGTAAATAAAAAACGAACTTTTGAATCTTGTAGTCATAACATTGTTTTTTAAATGATAATAACACTCAACACACTAATAATTGGATGGCCCATGACCTATCAAACAAAAGATCTTTGAATTATCTTTCAAACACCACCAATTTTTCCCCATTCTGAGTTTGGAGTAAAACGTTATGACTGTTTTATGATAGACTGCTAGAGCAAAGTTGGTTCTACAATCTTGAATTATGGGCCGTAGATTGAACTATGAGCCCATATTTTCATCTTGTGGATTGACTTTTTCAAGTCAAATTTTGGGTCCCAAACTCTACGGACACAACTACAGGTCATAAAGCTTCTATGATTTGTAGGTTGGGCCCATCGTTTAAGCTCGAAAGTACCAAAGATATATAATTAATTAAGCATAATTCTCTATTTTGCTACTAATATACTCAAATCATGTTATGTATTTTATTTCCTTCTAGTGAAACAAAATCTTTGTATTTACAATCACAGAAATGCAGAAGTGGATAGTTAACAACCAATTCAACCTGCCTTATTTAATATACAAAAGTATAATACACTCTGCTCACATCACTTTTAGCTAGTAAAATTTGTCAAGTTGAATCAATTTAGAGGTCAACAACTGTTCAAAGGCTAGGTAATGGAAAGAATATAAGTAGACGAAGCATTTATCATTTAATATATCGGTAACTTCATTTATCGCTAATAAAATGTTCCATATCCCTTGTTGAATTCATTAATATTCTAAGATAAAATATTTTGGAATGCCTCAATGACATAATTAATATTAGAAGAACTGTCATTAGAAGCTAATATTTACCAAGGACCAAGCAAAATACATAATATCTAGCATAAAAAGTTCACTCAAAGACATAAAAAGCACTAGTAACAGGCAAGAATATGTTATTGGGTACATATCACAAAAATCCATTACTTATTATTGCAACCATTACTTCACATGAATGAAATTTTGTACCTATGACAAAGAGAGACAGAGATAAAGGATCTTCCTGCCTTAGACCTCTTGATGAATGGAAAAGTCCATAAGAGGTTGAATTGAGAATATTAACCAATATGAAATTCTTGCAAATTTCAAGTACTTCATGCGACAATTGATTCTCTTATTGACATCCAGTGATCTCAAGTTCGAGTTGAAGTTGTCACTTGTGTTCTATGTTTTCCCAGAGCATGCTATTTGATTCTTCGGTAAGTTGCTTCCTAGTCATCCTTATAATTTATTGATTTGAAATGTTAACAAAACAATAGTTGAATTATTATCTATAAACCTATTTATGGGATTTTATTTTGTTTCCCAAATTTCATTGTGATGTAAAGAGCCTACTAAGTACGAACTGAATTTCGCATGCAAAAATTGATTTCCTGATGCAATGTAGACTCGATTTATACATTAAGAAATTTGGAGACATGTTTAGTTGCTAGATGCATGTTATCTGCCATACTATACTTATATTATGAATTAGCATAGGTGTCAGTCACGGCCCATAGGTTGGGTCGTGACAGTTATCTACCATACTATATTTATATTAGAAATTACCATGCCTTATGTCTTTCTATAGCACTTTTGAAAATCTTAATTTGAAATCTTTTGACTCATTCCTAAAAGTTATGTCTGTGATTTGATAAAAATCATACTTTAAGAATCTTCTGCATGGCTTTGTCTAACTTCAATTACATACTCAGTGTTACTAGCCTATATGAGCAAGGCTCTAGAATCTCAATATTCATTAAGTCCTGCTTTGCTTCAGATTCCTTTTCGTATTTGCTAGAGTAGTTCAGTAATATGATTATTCTCCTATCTCAGTTATATGATTAATTTCAATCTCTTTTAGTTATATGATTAGAATTTCAGACAATATGGAAGTACAAGAGATAATCCACTCAAACCAAACACAAAAATTACTATAATACAAGGTAAAAACCACCATAAATAAAGTGCAATCACCTCTTCCCTGTATTTTTATCACTTTTCATCATACCTTTTATGATCAACTCAGAACAAACACAAAATTTACTATAATACAAGGTAAAAGCCACCATAAACAAAGTGCGATCACTTCTTCCCTATATTTATATCACTTTTCATCATACCTTTTATGATCATATTCTCCCTCTCTTACAAAAACTCTGCTATATTTTGTCTTCCTTAACACTCCTGTCATTGTAAATCATTTTGAACTGATCCTTGTAAAAATACTCTTGATAATCCACCGCTTCCTTATTCTCCTCCTAATGAATTTTGTATTCAACCTAACATCTTATTCTCATCCATTGTCTGATGGTCTATTGTACTCAACATACAAAGAGACTTCAAGAGTATTAGGTTTTGTTTTTTTTTTTTGATTCTTAATGACTTCTTTCTTGAATGACTTAATAACATAGATTATGTTGTTGAAGTTCAAGAAAGTCATGCAAAAAATACTTATTTCTTAGTATCTTAAAATATAATTACTGTGACTTTCTAAATATAACCCATAGAAATGAAAATAAAATGCCGTAGATGTTGTAGAAAGTCATAAAGAATAATATCTAATGATGAGATAAAACAATTAAAGCATACTAATTTCTCATCTATATATTTAAAGATAAATAAACGAAAAGTGATGTGACACCTCTTTTTGGCCAAGGAGCTTATTTATCATCCTTTTAATAATCTTTTTGGAAAATTTTCACTATATTTGTAGTAATTTGTTTATTATTATTATTCTTAATAAAAAATAAATATGTCAATTACTACCTGCTTAATTCCTCCATTCATTTCTGTTCTTTGTTGTAAAAATTTAAATGTCTCAAAATTTACTACACCATTTACTTGTCACACATCATTATACTCGATTTTAAAATCTAAGAAGCAATGCCTAAAAGAACATACCTTTGGATGAGAAGCATCATATATTACAAAACTAAGAGTGGGTAACATTGACCATTTTGATCTTTAAATATATATATCAACAACCAATAGATTAATAACCTGTAATATTTTAACACAATCAACTCTCATGAGATGTTGATCATTCCTTTTTCTTTTTTATCCACTTATAACAAAGAAATTGTTGTGCAACTCTTTTTGTTAAGATTTTGCACATGCTAACAGATAGTGCGGCAAGTCATTAGTAAAAAGTAGAAAAAGTAAGAATCAAATTTTTTGATGGTACAAAATGTCGAGCAAGTTGAGTTATGACCAGCACACATAATAGGAGGGATGTAATTAAAACACTCTCGTATCTAGTGTAGAAGTTCATTGAATAACTTTTAACATATCTAGTGTTATGGAACAAGGATTCAAAGATATGTAATTAATCAACCATAACTCTTGATTTTGCTACTAATACTCAAACCATTTTATGTATTTTATTTCTTTCTAATATAACAAAATCTCTGTATTGACAATTACAGAAATGCAAAAGTGGCTCTAGTAAACAACCAATGCACTCTGCCATATTTAATATATAAAATATAATTTACTCTGCTGAAATCATTTATTAGCTACTGAAATTTATGAGTGGAAACAACAGAGACATTTATCATACAACATATCGGTAATTTAATCTGTTGCTAATGAAATTTTCTATATCCCTCATTGGATTTGTTACCATCAAAAGATTAGATATTTTGAAATTCCTCATTGACATAATTAATCTTAGTAAAACTATCATTAGAAGATAATTATTGCTAAGCACTAAGCAAAATGCATAATATTTAGCATAAAACATTCAATCAAAGACATAAAAAAGCAGTAGTAACAGTCAAGAATAAGTTATCAAGTATATAATATAGAAACCACTTTATAAATGGGCATGAGATTCCACCGAAGATGATACTTTCTTATATACATATTCTACATTTAGTTTATATGATAGACAACTCTCTATGATGTCCACTAAACGAGCTTTAGTAACAATGAAAATAAGGTAGTTTGCATGCGACAATAAATTCACATGAAATGGTAGAAATTTGAGTTGGTGGTTAAACATAATAATCATTAAGGACTATTTGTGTGCATATGAGAGCAAAGCATGGATATAAAGAGCAGAAAAATCTTAAATAGTGATAAGTTGTAGAGTCCCTACTTGAGAATATCGCCATGCAGAGGATAAAGGGAAGGGACGCTATAGCTAGGTTTTCCATACAAACATTACATACAAAGCCAGTAAGAATACAAAATAAATGGACTTCTATCTAGCCTATGAACATTCAACTAACAAAAAAAGGCTTAGCAATGCAGGAGGATAGATTTGGAATTGGAAACCTAGAAGAAACTTTCTTCAATTATTTGAGTGTGGTGGACTGAAGCACTCCATGTGTACACCACCTAATCCAAAAAACAGAAAGTCAGCATACGAGTAGAAATCTTACCTCAAATGAATGAAATTATATTCCGATGGAAAAGAGAGAAGGAGATAAAGGATCTTCCTACCGTACACCCATTGAGGAATAGAAAAGTCCATAAGAGGTTGAATTGAGCAAATTAACCTTATAATGCTTCTACATCAATATGAAATTCTTGCAAATTTAAAGAACTTCTATTTAAATAGATAATCACTAATATCTGGTCAGAGACAATTTATTCTCATGCTTTCATCCAGTATATCTTGAGTTCGAGGTGAATTTGTCACTTGTGTACTATGTTTTCTTGTAACATGCTATTTGATTCTTTGGTATGCTGCTTCCTAGTAATCCTTATAATTCACTGATTTTAAATATTAATAGAATAATAGTTGAATTATTATCTAGAAACCATTTTATGAGATTTTATTTTATTTCCTGGATTTCATTGTGATGTAAAAAGCCTACTAAGTACTAACTGAATTTCGCATGCCAAAATTGATTCCCTGATTTAATTTCGATCTAGTTAGACTCGATTCCTACTTTAAGAAATTTGGAGACATGTGTAGATGCTAGATGCATGTTACCACACTATACTTATATAAGTAATTAGCATGCCATATGTCTTTCTGTAGCACTGTTGACTCAATCCTAAAAGCTATGTTTAGGATTTGATAAAAATCATATTTTAGAACTTAAGGCTTAAAAATCAGATCCCTTTTCGTAATTGCTAGAGTAGTTAAGTTATATGATTAGTCTCCTATCTCAACCAAAAGCAAATACTCATATTAGAATTTCAAACATTATGGAATTACAAAAACAAAAATAAAAAATTACTAATGACTTCTTTCTTGAATCACATGAGCTGTTAATTGTCCTCTAACATTTGTATGACTTCATCTCAAACATCAACCTTGATTTCTTATGTGGCTGCATGATTATTGAAGTTTTCCATGTCTCTTATTTCATGATAAAAGTGAAGGAATTGTGTTCAAGTTCAATTTCATGATTTTTAGGGTTGCACTCATTGGAGTAACACAAAAAAAGTTGAAGTTCGATCTTAGATTAAACTATAAAAAGAACTCACTCAAATGTTTTGGAGAAGAGCTGCATCATAGGGGAACTTCTATTATACCTCCCGGTGAGGTGTGTGGAGGAAGGGATGGAATCAAATTAAAAGATAAGGAAGTAGTGTGACTCCTGATGGTAATTATTATGAACACGACTCTTTAGAAAAATTATAATGACAAGTAGATTAGATGGGAAATCAGGAACTATGAGACATTTCAGCTTTTATGCTGCTTCCAAGGATTTTTGACACTCAAAGTGGCCATGATTCCACCATGGCATCAGTGCATTCGGTTTTGAGGCCACAGTCGTGGGATACATAGAGGCTCTACTTCTCGTTAAGCAGTTTTCATCAAAAAGAAGACATAGAGATATGTGAGAACATAACATGTTCGCTTTTGTCCTTAGGGAATCCTAAACTTTATTTTTACATGACAAAAATAAGAAAACTTCAACAAGCATTCATATGACAAATCATTGTTGAATTTTGAGATGAAATTTGACCTCGAACTATTGAAGCTAATGGAGAAGTACATTGCAAAGTAAATGAATCAGGCTAAGAGATGTGAAAGCCTCAAACTTGTATCTTTATATTTCTAGTGACCTTGTTTATTTTTGAATGGCTTTTACTTTGTATTCTAGTGATTTTCTTTTTTGTTCATTATTTATTTGAATGTACCATGTGATTGCATATGGGTTGAAACATAATCTAATAATATATATATGGTTTAGATAGCTAGCTAAGCATATAGTTAAATTAATCATATATTAAATATGAAAGAGTTGAATTGAAGCAAGTAAGGATCCACTGAATAACGTGATTTCATATCCTTGGATATTAACATAGATTATGTTGTTAAAGTCAAAGAAACTGCTGGTATATCTAAAAGATCGATACAGGTTCCACTTCTTGTTCATGTAAAGATTCAGGCCAACAAAAGTAGATCTGAAATCGAAGAAAGAGAGGAGACTTACACATCGATCTGGACTGAAAAGAAGAATCTCTTCTCTGTATTCAAAGGTTTCCATGGAGGAGCATCACAAGGTACCCTGGGATATCAAAGGTTAGAAGGTCACAATGATCAAAGCCACATTAAAGACAAAGAACTGGAAGCTTATAGAAGAACCAAGCAGATGAGAGGGAGAATGACGACAAGAAGAGCAAAGGTCCGCACACCGCCATGGAAGCTGAAAGGATACATTAGAAGATAGTTCGAACAATAAAAGAACGGGATTTGAGGATATATGGGCTTGGGCCCTGAACAATGTTGTAATGGACCTGATGTACTCTTGATATTATTGGAATAGAAGGGCTGGACAGCCAATATTTAAATTTTTATAAAAATAGATGTTGTTGAAAGGCATAAGGAATAATATCTAATGATGAAACAAAACAGTTAAAGCATCCAATATTTAAATTTTATAAAAATAGATGTTGTTGAAAGGCATAAGGAATAATATCTAATGATGAAACAAAACAGTTAAAGCATTCTAATTTCTCATCTATATATTTAAAGTTATATAAATGAAAAGTGATGTGGAAAATTTTTTTGGCCAGTGATCCAATTCATCATATTTTAATAATTTATTTGGAAAAGTTTTACTATATTTCTAGTTATTTATTATTTTTACTCTTAACAAGAAATAAATGTGTCAATTACTACTTCTTCCATTCATTTTTGTTCCTTATTTTAAAAATTAAATGTCCCAAAATTTACTACTCAATTTACTTGTTACTCATTATTATAATTGATTTTAAAATATATGAAACAATGCCCAAAATGTAACACCCCACAACTCTATTCATATGATCCAAATTGTTTTTATCGTACGTATATAAGCTTAAACCTAGTGATGCCTTATTGTCCCTAAATTTTAAGGCTCATTCCTATATGTGGGAAGTGTATTGAAAGTGGTTTAGGGTCACAAGAGACTGCTAGTAATTAGTCAAGTTTAGACCTTCTTAGCAATTAAGCTTATCGCATTAGATTATACAAGGATCAACTTTAAATGACAATAACACTCAACACACAAAAGTTTGGATGGCCCATTATCTATCAAATTAAATATCTTTGTATCTTTCAGACATCCCCAATTTTTCCCTGTTCTAAGTTTGGAGTAAAATGTTATGACTATTTTACGACGGACTGCTAGTGCAAAGTTGGTTTACGACACTGAATTACGGGTCATAGATTGAACTATGAGCCCATACTTTTAGCTCATGGATTGACTTTTTAAGTCAAATTTGGATCCCAAACTCTATGGACAACGGGTCATAGAAGATTGTATGATTCGTAGTTTAGGCCCGACTCGTCGAATGAGTTCTAGGATGCCGAATATCTATAATTAATTAACTATAATTCTCTTTACAATCACAGAAATGCAAAAATAGCTCCAGTTAACAATCAATGTGTAATGACCTTGAAGGTTATTTTTGACATTTTCGACCAAATTGACATTTTTCCCTTTCAAAAGTTACCTTGGATCATTTTTTGTTGATTCTAAAAGTCGGATTGGGAAAATCTCTCAAAAAGTTGAAGTTTTACTGATGAACAAGTTTTTAAAGGCTTAAAGTTGAAAATTTTGAGCTTTAGGGTCATTTTAAGTCTCGAGTATTGAATAGTGATTCTATCTATTCTACCAGCCCCAGAATGTTGAATTTGGTCTGGGGGGAACTTGCAGAACTAAATTTTGAGGTAAAATGAAGATTTTAGGCCCAAAGTTGCATTTCTAGTTCATTTCGAATCACAAGTTTGACTAGGGTTAACATTCGGAGTTCGAAGGCTCAGATATTAGTTCCAATGGTTTCAGATTGTGACACTAAAACACTCCTTATGTGCTTTGGAATACCCCATAAGTGTATTTTTCGAACATCTCAAACATCGTGTGTGATTTCAAAAATCCAACTTCATATTCTTGTTCAGGGGGAAAAATTGAGTCGGATAAGGGTATCCCTCAAATTTTAGGAGACTCGTACAGAAAAACAATTTTTGCTATGGGGATGAATTCCAGTGTCCCTCCACGCCTGGGCCACGATGCACTTGGGGCATGAACTGGTACATTTTCATCCCTATTTTTCTTGTTTCATCCAAGGGCATTTGGGTAATAACCCAATACCCATTTAAACGTGAAAACCATCATCCTTAGACATTCTTCAACTATAAGACACTCAAAGACCATCTCAGGTAATAACCTAGTGCCCATTTAAATGTGAAACCTTCATCCTTAGCCATTCTTCAATTCTAAGACACTCAAAGACCCTCTCAAAACCTCTCCAAAACTTTATCAAATCCCCCATTCAAATTCAAGGATCTCAAGAACACATTTGGAATTTTCAAGAACACTAGT
Organism: Solanum virginianum; assembly: GCA_000787875.1. NCBI lineage: Eukaryota > Viridiplantae > Streptophyta > Magnoliopsida > Solanales > Solanaceae > Solanum > Solanum virginianum. Next base: position 131,376 of record DF357833.1, on the reverse strand, counting down.
CAAGTTTCAAGTTTTTCCCAAATCTTTCTTCAAGAATTTCAAGGTTTAAGGTATGTGGGTTTCATTCATAGGTTCCTTCCACCTATGAAGCAAAACCTTCCCTCCTTATCAAATTCCATGATTTTAAAATTGAATACTCTATGGGTAAACTTTATTATGCATTATATCTATGATTGGGTTATAGCATATGCTTCTTGGCAACTAAAGGTTCATGAGCGTAATTATCCCCCATGATCTTGAATTAGCGGTCGTGGTGTTTACTTTGAAAATATGGTGTCATTATTTGTATGGGGTTCATGTAGATGGTTCACCGACCATAAGAGTCTCCTATATGTGTTCACACAAAAAGATCTTAACTTGAGGCAAAGAAGGTTGTTAGAACTCTTTAAGGATTATGGTATGAGTGTGCACTATCACCCCGGGAAAGCTAATGTAGTTGCTGATGCTCTACATAGAGTGTCCATGGGTAGTCTAGCTCATATTGATGATAGTAATAAGGTGGTGGCTAGATAAATACACCAGTTATCTTGGTTGGGAGTTAGGTTGAATGAGGTGGAAAATGGTGGTGTGATGGTTTTTGATGACTCCAAATCTTCTTTAATTGAAGAGGTCAAATCCAAATAAGACCTTGATCCCGCCTTACTATAATTGAAAGCTTTGGTGAAGGATGGTAAAGTGGAGGTTTTCTCCCAAGAGGGAGATGGTGTCCTTAGGTACCAAGGTATGCTATGTGTGCCTAATATTGATGACTTGAGGGAGTTGATTTTGGAAGAGTCCCATAATTCATCCTATTCTATTCACCCTGGTTCCACAAAAATGTATAGAGACTTGAGGGAGATTTATTGGTAGGGTGGTATGAACAGAGATATTGCAAAGTTTGTAGCTGGTTGCCACAATCGCCAACAAGTGAAAGCCGAACATCAAAGGCTGGGTGTCCTAGCCCAAGACATAGAAATTCCTTCTTTGAAGTGGGAATAGATTAATATGGATTTTGTGATTGGTTTGCCAAAGACTAGGAAGAACTTTGATTCTTGTTGGGTTATTGTTGATTGGATGACAAAGTCTGCTTACTTTCTATCGGTTAAAATAACTTATAGTGCCGAGGATTATGCTAAGCTATTTATTCATGAGTTGGTTAGGTTGCATGGGTTACCATTGTCTATTATATGGGATCATGGTGTTCAATTCACTTCTCATTTTTAGAGATCCTTAAGAAAGGATCTTGGTACCAAGGTCAAGCTTAGCATGGTTTTTGATCCTCAAATGGATGGTCAAGTAGAAAGAACAATCCAAACTCTTGAGGATATTCTTAGGGCTTGTGTTTTGGAGTTCAAAGGTAGTTATGATGAGCATCTTCCACTCATTGAGTTTGCTTATAACAATAGCTACCATTCTAGTATTGGTATGGCTCCCTTTGAAGCTTTATATGGTAGGTGTTGTAGATCCCTAGTTGGGTGGTTTGATATAGGGAAATGACTTTGTTAGGCCCATATATTTTTTATGGAGGCTTTAGAGAAGGTAAAGTTGATAAGAGAGAGATTGAAGACAGCTCAAAGTAGACAAAAGTCTTATTTCGATGTGAGGAGAAGAGACCTTGAGTTTAATGTTCATGATTGGGTTTACTTGAAGGTCTCACCTATGAAGGGTGTGGTTTGATTTGGCAAGAAAGGCAAATTGAGCCCAAGGTTTCTGGGACCTTATAGAATTTTGAGGAGAATTGGTAAGGTTGCATAAGAATTGGAGTTGCTTACAGATATGAGTATGGTTCATCCAGTCTTCCATGTGTCTATGTTGAGGAAGTATGTGCGTGACCCAAGTGCTATAGTACTTTTGAGGTTGAAGGTGTCATGGAGGATAACTTGACCTATGAGGAGGTCCTGGTAGAAATATTGGATAGTCCAGTAAAAGGGTTGAGGAACAAGGATGTGATATTTGTCAAAGTCCTTTCGAGGAATCAACAAGTTGAAAGTACCACACGGGAAGCCAAAGCAGACATGAAGACATGATATCAATACCTCTTCCACTTTACTTAAGCTGAAGATAATTATTCGAGTCCTATCTATGATTTCAAGTCTTAAGCTCTAGTCCTCATGTCATTTTTGCATGCATACATGTTCATGGCAACAAGTTTTGATGACTTATGATGTATATGTTCGAAATTTTTGAAAATGATGTTTAAGTGCATTTGTTGCATTCATGTCGGGATAGAAGTCTCATGATTACATCTTTTATGAATGTTTCTGTGACATTTGGAGATGAGTGTTCCCAAGGGGGTGATATTGAAACACCCCTTATGTGCTTCAGAATGCCTTATAAGTGTATTTTTTGAATATCTAAAAAAATATGTATGATTTCAGAAATTCGACTTCATATTCTTGTTTAGGGGAAAAATTGAGTGGGAAAAAGGTAGCCCTCAAATTTTAGAAGACTCATAGAAAAAATTAATATTTGCTACGGGGACAAATTCTAGTGTCCCTCTGTGCCCAGGCCGCGACGCGCCTGGGGTGCGAACTGGTACATTTTCATCCTTATTTTTCTCATTTCATTAAAGGGTATTTAGGTAATAACCTAATTCCCATTTAAAAGAGAAAACCTTCATCCTTAGCCATTCTTCAATTCTAAGACACTCAAAGACCATTTCAAAACCTCTCCAAGACTTTATCAAATCCCCCATTCAAATTCAAGGGTCTCAAGAACAACTTTGGAATTTCACGATCACTAGTCAAGCTTCAAGTCTTTCCCAAATCTTTCTTCAAGAATTTGAAGGTTTAAGGTATGTGGGTTTTATTCATGGGTTCCTTCCAGCCATGAAGCCAAACCTTCCCTCCTTATCAAATTCCATGATTTTAATATTGAATACTCTATGGGTAAACTTTATTATACATTATATATATGATTGGAGTTGGATTCTTCAAGTATTGAATAAGTATGCATGAATGTCTATTGAACCTGTTTTCCATAAGTTGATTTATGCTTGTTGAGACTATACATGACATGAATTATGAGACTGAATATTGGTGAGTTTTTTAGGTGGATTTCATGACACCCAAAAGTAAGGCTTTTACTACTATGTTGGTGGGTTGATTGGGATGTACTTCAAACGAATTGATATTTACTCCTTTCATGTTTTACATTTTTGAATTGCATGATTTCAAGCTTATTTGTACATTACCCACCACATTTTGACTAAAGTACTTGATAAGGGTTTATGTTGATGAAAGTCTTATTATGAGACATGGGAATTGTAAGCATTGTATGTTTTGAAGGGATATTAAGCATGCTATGAGCTCATAAGAATGTTACAGTTATATGACTATTATGAAGCCTTTCTTGATACTTTGATGGGATGGTTTGATGAGCTATTCTTATATTACTTATCAAAAAGGCTATGTCGTAAGGTAGAATAATTCACAACCGTAATCGAAAAGATTATATCGTAAGGTAAGGACATCTCTCCTACCGAAAAGAATGTATCGTAAGGTAAGGACATCTTTTAATTCCTGCCAAAAAGATGATATCATAAGGTAAGAGACATCTTATACTGCCTACCGAAGAGGTTATGTTATAAGGTAGGGATATTGATGACACTCTTCGAAAAAAGGTTATACCATAAGGCAAGTGGATAGTTTATTAGGCTATTCTCATACATGTTTCTGTAAGGCATCGAGCATATATTTCATATTGAGCTTATACCCATTGGTTATGATCATGTGTCTTCCTTATTATAGCTTATATCCTTTGTGACATTGCACCCCATATACTTAGTACAATCCAACTACTAACGCATATACTATGCCTACATAATGTCACCATGTAAGAATTGAAGGTTCTATTGATCATCCTCCTCTAAATGGCTAGTCAAATCATTGAAGATAGTTGTTGGTGCGTCCTCCCATCTGAGGACAATTGTTAGAACCCGTATTTTTGAGAGTTAGAGCAGTTACAGAAATTTGGGGACCTAAGTGTTATTATTGGGAAAGTTGGGACCAAGGAGATGTTATTGGAAAGTTTGGGGTCAAAGTAGAATATGACAAAGAGGTGTATGTGTATAAGTCAATATATATATCGACACATGTGTACATTTAAGAATTATTTTAATTCTTTGAAAAAAAAGAAGGTCTAGAACTATGATAAGGTTGGCCCACTTAAAATATGT
>DF357833.1:77225-110171 GCA_000787875.1 Solanum virginianum | reverse complement strand
CAGTAGTAGGTCGGATCTGATCTACGAAGTCTTGTCCATAGGGCTTTTTTGTGGAAGGATCAATTTTGGTTAATTTATCCCAAAAATTGTTAAACAAGATTCAATATAAATATGGTATCTGTTCATCAGTATAACCCCACGGGATAGAAAATTCTATAAAAAAGTAAATCTGAGAAAGATTCTCTGGATTGCAGATATGATCTGCTTGATATAATTCGGTGAGTTTTGGAGAAACTCTTGCCCAATTTCTATAAACTTGAGCAAAATTATCAAGTAAGATTTATATAGTTGGACAGTGGTATGACTACCAGTCTAAAAATCAGTTTGGTAGTTTTTCTTTAAAAATATTGGAACACACCTTTATAAACTATGTGCGTTTATGATGTTCATTATTATAATATAGCACTATATCAAATTCATCAATATAAACTCAGTTGGTGCAATTCACTTTGGACTAATTCAGAAGAATGAGTGTTTCTGCCATAGAATGGACACATCAATCTTCCATAGGTATAACTTGTTTAATTATCATTTTGGAGAAGTTATAAATTATCTCAGTGGTGCTATAAGCTTGGAAGTGGTTGAATTCAACGTTTCCTATGCTAACCAGTAAATTTTCATAAAATGATCAGATTTTGTATGACATTCCCAAAAAATATAAGGTTGTTATCAAATATCTCTAGAGTATCTTCCAGGGTTCATTTTGTCTCTGAGTTTCAGAGTTTTCAGTAAAGAAGATTATCTTCTTCTTATCAAGTTTTTCATAATTCTTGAAATCATCAAGATGGTCTAAGCTGGCCACGGTAGTAAATGTATTACTCTTCTTTTCTTTTTGAGTTTTTAAATATGCCTATAGTTGTCCATATAATGGACTATCTTCCAGATATATCAAAGGAGATGCTGAGGATGATAAAGCTTATCTTTTAGAGACCGGGGAGTTTATCAAACTCTATCCTCCTAGCTGTATAACTGGCTATAGTCCTGGGGCATTTACCGAGGATGACGAAGATCCATGTAATGATCCTCGTGATTAGGATGATTTTCCTGTAATTTTTGCTTTGCCGCGGCCACTTCGTCCTCCAGGAGTCCAAAGGGGGAAATTCTCCCATTCTACACATATAACAGTCTTTATTATTGCAGATATTTTATATAGAATATGGTTTCATTGTATATATTCCCTTGATAAAAAGTCAGGAAGAGAATTATCAATTCCCTTTTTATGCTGTATATTAAAATCAAAAGGGGCCAATTGAGCTTGCCACCTTGCAAACATCATTTTTGAAACATCATGTTTAAAGTCTTTATCAAACATATATTTAACGGATTGAGTTTTTATCAAAAACATTTGATTATATAAATCATCTTGAAATTTTAAAACACAGTTAATAATAGTTAACATTTCATGAGCCGCAGTAGCATATTTTTTCTAGGCTTCTGTCCATTTTCCTGAGTGAAATCTTATCAAATATTCACATTTATCATGAGGATTAATCTGTTTTAAGATGCCTCCAAAATTAATATTAGAAGCACCAATTTCAACAATTTTCTGCCAATTAGGATTAGCAAGAGTTAGGCATGGAAGAGCTTTAACCTTCTGCTTAACCTATTGGACTAAAGAGATGTGTTTATCTGTCCAAATACCTTTATAGTCCTTTTTTAGCCTATCATATAATGGGGCTAAATCACGAGACATGTTTTTATAAAAGGGAAAAATATAATTTAAGCTACCCAAAAATCTTTGGAATTGTGTCCTGTCAGTTATAACATCAGGAAATTTGAAGTAAAATCAATGGCTTGTTGAATAGGAGCTATTTTCCCTTGACAAATATTATGTCCTAAGAATCCTACATCAGTTTGAAACAAACTCATTTTGGGTTTTGATATTACCAAACCATTTTGTATCACAATTTTCTTGAAAATATCTAAGTGTTTGAAATGTAATTTAAATGTTTTGGAGAATACCAAAATATCATCTATGTAGACAATGATGAAATCCATGTAAGGATTGAAAATATCATTCATAATTTTTTGAAATTCAGAAGGGGCATTTTTTAAACCAAAAGGCATAACATTCCATTCATATTGTCCGAATGGGACATTGAAAGCAGTTCTATAAGTATGTTTTTTAAAAATTTGTATTTGCCAATATCTTGATTTTAAATCAAATTTTGAAAATATATTGGCATCATATAATCTCGAAAGTAAATTCTTTTTATTGGGAATGGGATACCTAATCCATTTTAAATGCTTATTTAAAGGTTTATAATTAATTACCAATCTGGGTACTCCTCGTTCCTTTTCAGCTGCATTATTAACATAAAAGTAGTACAAGACCAAGGAGATTTAAAAGGTTTTATCAAACCTTTTTGCAAAAGATTATCAATCTCCTTTTTGCAGAATTCAACTAATTCGGCATTTATTTGACCAGGTCGAGATTTGGTAGGAATATTATCTTCAGAAAAATTATCTTCATATGGAAGAGTGACAATATGCTTTTTTCTATTCCAAAAAGCACTAGCATGTTCAGGACAAATATCAATAGCCATTTGTTCAGAAATCAACTTAATTTTTTCTTGTATTTTAGTAGATTTCATTGTATCAGTAATATTCATGCTAAATATCTCAAGTTGTAAAGACTCAACATGCTTTTCTTTCATATCAACCAAAGCATTTATATCATAGGTAATAGGCTTAGTAATAAAGGAAAATGTGATTTCTTTGCCGTTATAACTGGCTTTAAAATCCTTTTCATCTAACCAGGTGTACGGATAAAGAGCGGTAGTAAATGGAATACCAAGTATAATTAGAGGATTTAACTAATTTTTTACCAAAAAGAAAAAGTGTGGTATGCACACTTTACTTTGACATATATAAGTGTTAGCAAGTTTATATTTTATATCAAGCGCATCACCATTCATTCTTTTTATCAAGAGTTTTGAGTAAATCAGTGTTTTCAATAACAATACCTTTCCCTTTATCATGTTATTTTTTGGAAGAAACTTCGTCTTCTAGTTGAGAAATTCTATGGTCATTTAGAATCTGATTTTGCTTAAGAGATTTAATCTCCTTCTTCAAGTTTTCAACTTCTATTTTCAAATCATCTAAAGTAGTTTTCCTATTTCCTTTAGCACGTTTTTTCATTTGTCGATAGACTTCGGTGATAGTATAGGGCTGATTATATTCAAAAGTATCCTTTTGATTATAAAAATCATTTTTAGAAGAAGATTTTGACTCAGAAATTGTAGCCATTTTCAAATCTTATCACGAAGTTTCATCCGTGATGTCCTTTAAAAGTTCTATTATATTCTTAGAAGTAATGATATTCATATTTAAACTTTAAATTGAGATTGCAATTTATAAAATGCATCATCACAAGTACAAATATCACCTTCACAGTCAAGACAACCAATTTCATTCTTTTGTTCATTATCAGAAAATTCAAGTAAATCAATTTCTTCAGAATCAGTTTCAGTTTCAGAAATATAATCTGACTCAGAACCAGAGGTGTATAACAAACTGTAAATTTGTTCATGCACAGTTTCACTGAGATTTAGAGATTTAAGCTTTTCAAGCTTACAATTAGGGGCAATATGCCCAAAATTACCACATCTATAGCACTTAATCTTAGCTAGGTCTCTCTTAGATCTATTCTTTGCAAATCTTATTGATTTCCGGTGAGACTTCCTAGCATCTCTTTCTTCTTTGGATCTATATCTACATCTCCTTTTCCTATAGGGATGGTCAAAATATTCCCTATGTTTATGGTATTTGAATTTCTTTTTTCTATAAGGAAATGGCTTTTTCATCCCGAATTGAGCACAAAATCTCCTAATTGAGCACATTCTTTCATCTACTCCATCTTAATTTGTCTTGAAAATTTAAGATAATTAAAAAGGTTTAACCCTTCATGAGTACAGATTCCTGTCATTTTTCTGTAGGTAAAATTTTCCCATTTAATTACCTCAGAACATCCTCGCGTAGCTTTTCGAACTCTTTCAGCAAAAAGAGGGGGGAGTCCGTCTATAAACCTTTGTTTCCAAAATCCATATTTGATTTCTGGTAATTTCATAACTTACTTAAAAAGGTGTCTTTATAACATCTAAATTCTCCTAGACGTTTACATCTAAGTCCATTCAACAGTGTTCGAATAGTCTCATATTAGATGGTAAATCTACCACTAAAATGTTCTAAAATGCAGGTGATTAAGGTATACATAACATTCTATCTATTGATTGCTAAAGAGAAGCCTAAGTTATCAACAACAGCTTTGGGTTTTATCGGATTAATAATGACGGCTCATTGTTCTAACGTGAGAAAGTTATCCCACCAACCACGAAGTTGACCTGTAAAACCTACTGCAATCATTCTGGCAACATTTTTATCGTCATTTATACTATTATCGTCTTTATTAAAAACTTGTCTCGTGATTTAGCCCCATTATTTGATAGGCTAAAAAAGGACTATAAAGGTATTTGGACAGATAAACACATCTCTTTAGTCCAATAGGTTAAGTAGAAGGTTAAAGCTCTTCCATGCCTAACTCTTGTTAATCCTAATTGGCAGAAAATTGTTGAAACTAATGCTTCTAATATTAATTTTGGAGGCATCTTAAAACGGATTAACCCTCATGATAAATGTGAATATTTGATAAGATTTCACTCTGGAAAATGGATAGAAGCCTAGAAAAAATATGCTATTGTGGCTCGTGAAATGTTAACTATTGTTAAATGTGTTTTAAAATTCAAGATGATTTATATAATCAAAAGTTTTTGATAAAAACTTAGTCCGTTAAATATATGTTTGATAAAGACTTTAAACATGATGCTTCAAAAATGATGTTTGCAAGGTGGCAAGCTCAATTGGCCCCTTTTGATTTTGATATACAACATAAAAAGGGAATTGATAATTCTTTTCCTGACTTTTTATCAAGGGAATATATACAATGAAACCATGTTCTATACAAAATATCTGCAATAATAAAAACTGTTATATGTGTATAATGGGAGAATTTCCTCTTTGGACTCCTGGAGGACGAGGTGGCCGTGACAAAGAAAAAATTACACGAAGATCATCCCAATCATGAGGATCATTATACGGATCTTCATCATCCTTGGTAAATGCCTCAGGACCACGGCCAGTTATACGGCTAGAAGGGCGGAGTTTGATAAACTCCTCGGTCTCTAAAGGAGAAGCTTCATCATCCTCAGCATCTCCTTCGATACACCAGGAAGATAGTCCATTATATGAAAAACTATAGGCATATTTAAAAACTCAAAAAGAAAAGCAGAGTAATACATTTGCTACCGTGGCCAGCTTAGACCATCTTGATGATATCAAGAATTATGAAAAACTTGATAAGAAGAAGATAATCTTCTTTACTGAAAACTCTGAAACTCAGAGTCAAAATGAACCCTAGAAGATACTCTAGAGATATTTGATAACAACCTTATATTTTTTAGAAAAGTCATACAAAATTCGATCATTTTATGAAAATTTACTGGTCAGCACAAGAAGCGTTGAATTCAACCACTTCCAAGCTTATAGCACCACTGAGATAATTTATAACATCTCCAAAATGATAATTAAACAAGTTATACCTATGAAAGATTGGGGTGTCCATTCTATGGCAGAAAAACCCATTCTTCTGAATCAGTCCAGAGTCAATTGCACCTACTGAGATTATATTGATGAATTTGATACAGTACTATATTATAATAATGAACGTCATAAACACACATGATTTATAAAGGTGTGTTCCAATGTTTCTAAAGAAAAACTACCATACTGATTTTTAGACTGGTGGTCATACCACGGTCCAACAATAAAAATCTTACCTGATAATTTTGCTCAACTTTATAGAAATTGGGCAAGAGTTTCTTCAAAACTCACCGAATTATATCAAGCAGATAATATTTGCTATTCAGAGAATCTTTCTCAGATTTACTTTTTTTATAGAATTTTCTATCCCGTGGATACATAAATGGGTTCCCGAATTAGGTTATACTGATGAACAGATACCATGTTTATACCGGATCTTCTTTAACAATTTTTGGGATAATTTGATCAAAATTGATCCTTCCACAAAAAAATCCTATGGACAAGACTTAGTAGATTAAATTCGATCTACTACTGCTGCTTATAAGTCAACATCTTCCCTACTTATCGATACATCAATAAAAGGAATTGCCAGAAGAATTTCTCTATAAAATCAAGAAGCAGATAAGCTCGAGTTAATAAATAAATATATAGAATAAGTTAAATGAGATCTGCTAGACTCTATTAGCGTCTTTCAAAAAAGAAGCAATTCTTCGGCAAGAAGTATTAATGAACATATGGAAGATGCTCAATCACTCCCTAGTAACAAAGAAGAACACGATGATGAAGAACTCGATAATATCGCAAAATTCTGTGAAGAAATGAACAAGAAAGAAAAGGGTGAAAAATGACAAACATAGTAGATTCACTGTTGGAACAGTAGATACACTGTTCGCTTTACTGTACATGGGATCCAAATGTGGATGGAGTAATACTGTACATAGATTCTTTTTTCCTTTATAAATAGAGTCATTTGTTAGGGATAGGAACAAAAAGTTTTTTTTTTTGGAAAAGTTTTTCTTTTTTTATTTTCTCTCTCTAAGAATTATCTTAAGGCAACTTGTATAGTACTTTCTGGCTTGTAATAGTATCTCTGTAATAATATACTACTATTGTCGATAAAGCTCCAGCTAATCAGGTACTATTCCGATCTACTTACATTTTTACTTAATACGTCTTCCTTTTCCAGCCGTGACTATGTCTAGCTGAAATAGTATATATCTATGTCAAGCATCTAATTTCTCTCTTATAACTTCTATGAAGATCTAGACTCAATTTTAATATAAGGGAATTATTATGCCTTTATGACTTGGTTCCAAGATGGAGATACAGTCGAACCCGGCACTCCTATGTTGGCTTTGCCTTAGTGGCTACGTTTAGCGAGCTGTGTTCCTAAACCCCTTTTGAAGTTGTTATTGAGTGGGGTGTCTCTTTCACACTTAGAACTGCTAAAACCATGGGCTCAACATTAGTAGTATCAAGTTCTGACAGGTCCCGTACTTGGCTAAAAGATAAGGTCGTCGATACAGCCATTAAGCCATAATAATTCTTTAATATTAAAGTTTTATCCTTACTTGGCTACGCAGATTACCGCAGGACTTACGAGTTTAAGGATACTTTAATGACCTAGAGTCTGGAGGTCGAGAAAAGAAAATCTTTTTTAGTTTTTTTTCTTGCCAGAGACCCTAGACTAAAATCGATTTGAACTGGGATCATTTAAACATTGTTGGGGTCAAAATCCATTTCTGAAGTAGTTGGAATATCTTTATCAGAAGTATTGTCAGCATTTTGGACAATATTATTTTTTGGATTAACCTTAAGTCTCGAAACATATTTAGTTGTATCATGCATTCTATCAACTGACTCTGTATCCAGAGTATGCAAAGAAGTTAATCGGCTTCCTGCAGGGCCATATAATGGCTCCACTAGTAAAATATGACGAACCACGAGTAATAATCTATTATGAGTAAAAGAGTGTCTGTTATTAACAAGTGATCTATCATCAAATTGGAGGAAAACCTTTCCATTCGGATTCTGGGTAATATGAGAGAATTCATTTCACGTTAAATTATCAGTTATTTGATTTGAAGAAGTAACAACGTTTAACGTCCAAGTAGTTAGAAAATTAATTTTGGCCCACCTAATTTGCCTTCTAGTGGTGACTTTTGATTTAGCAAAATTAGTTTCAATTAAAATGGTTTGATCTAAAGAAGTATCAATCAATTTACACTTAGGATTTAAAGATGATAATAATTTATAATGAATACAATAAGACAAACATATAAGTTCAGATCCGGGCGCATAATCATAACCATGAGTTTTAACATTTAATGTTAAAGCATCAAGAATATTAATGTTATACAAAGACAACTGCAAATTTGGTTGTGTGTTAAAATAAACTGGGCCATAGGCCACGGTGGATTCAATAGTTCCCATTATGATTTCTAGCATCTAGTAAAGCCGCTAAAAATGTTTCAGGCAACCCTTTAAGAGTTTGGGGCTTAAAAGCAATTTGTACCATGCCAGTATGTATAAAATGAAATTGACGTTTATAATGATCAATACCACGTTTTTCTAACAATCTTATAGTCTGTTCAAAAGAGTTTAAAGCTAACTATTTTTCAGTCATTTTTATAATCTATTTAGCAGATATTTTATCAAACCAACCATAATTATAAATAGTCTTGATATCTATTTTAGGAATAGTCCATTTTAACAAAGCAGGATCTTGAGCATATCTACCTCGTCAATTCTTTCATTTTTAATACTTGTATCTCCTATATCCATAGAGAGGAAAGTTATACCTATGTCAGGCATTTTTCTTTTCAACCTATAACTTCTATGAAATACCTATAATTCGGGAATCCAGTTATGTATCCACGGGATAGAAAATTCTATAAAAAAATAAATCTGAGAAAGATTCTCTGGATAGCAGATATGATCTGCTTTATATAATTTGGTGAGTTTTGGAGAAACTCTTGCCCAATTTCTATAAAGTTGAGAAAAATTATCAGGTAAGATTTTTATAGTTGGACCGTGGCATGACCACCAGTCTAAAAACCAGTTTGATAGTTTTTCTTTAAAAACATTGGAACACACCTTTATAAACCATGTGTGTTTATGACATTCATTATTATAATATAGCACTGTATCAAATGCATCAATATAATCCCAGTATGTGCAATTCACTCTGGACTGTTGTAATAAAATATACAATAAATATATAGCAAATAATGACGTTAATGAAGAAAAATTAATAAATTATTACTCATTCTATTCAACAGTAGTAGTTGTTCAACACTGATTTAGAACAAAAATTGAAGAAGAAGTAAACGATAGGAATATTTTTACCAAATTACTTTATTGAATATAAGTTATGTAAATATTAAAAAATAAATATTATTTAATTACAAGGGTAAATTAGACATAAAATGATAAAATGTTTATCAATTTTAGAAACTACACAAGTATTATTGGACATCCCAAAATATTATAGTAGACAAGAAATTAGAAATAAGATGGAACATATGAAAGAAAGAGCTCAATTAGGAGATTTTTGTGCTCAATTCGGGATGAAAGAACCATTTCCTTATAGGAAAAAGAAATTCAAATACCATAAACATAGGGAATATTCCGACCGTTCCTATAGGAAAAGGAGACGTAGATATAGATCCAAAGAAGAAAGAGATGCTGGGAAGTCTCACCAGAAATCAACAAAATTTGCAAAGAATAGATCTAAGAGAGACCTAGCTAAGATTAAGTGCTATAGATGTGGTAATTTTGGGCATATTGCCCCTAGCTAAGATTAAGTATAACTATTCTACCAAAAAAAATATTATTTTTTTAAAATAAAATTTAAAATATTTTTCTCACCTACTCCACATCCCCGCGTACCCCTCACTCACCACCCAAAAATCCTCCCTTTTATATTTTTGAATCTCTCTTATAAAATATTTTTAAAAAGTTCAAACTTCAGCCCCTACTCCACTCCTATCTAAAAAATTAATACGTTTTTAAATAAATAAAATTCTATCCATCTGCATCTAATCCTCCATTCCTAATTTATTTTTATCTTTTCAATCTTTTTTTTATAGATATGTACACATATTTTTAGAATTTTTTTTCTACTTGTTTGTCGAATATAACAAAAATAAAAAAAAATTATTTTAAAAAAAATCTTGTGATAAATAAAAATAATTTTGTAAAAATAATTAAAAGAACAAAAGCGGAGGATTAAGTGGGTACTGTAGAATTATATTTTCTAAAAAAATATTAAAATAATATCTAGATTATTATTTTAAGAGGGAGATGAAGTAAGATTTTCTAATAAGAAAATTTACAATTTTGTTCATAGGTGGGGTGCGGGTGTTTACGGTGAGAGGAAGTGGTGGGGTGGGGTAAGAAAAATATTTTATATTTTATTTTATAATATTTTTTTGAAATAATAATATTTTAATATTTAATTTTAACTAATACTATAATTTATTTATTTTTTACCAAGGTGGAATGTTTTGTCCATGTAGAGCGTGATGTGGCATTTATAAAAAAAATAAAAGAGAGAGTATAGTACACACACCATGGTGAGAGTAGAATAAAAGATAGAGGTGTATTTCTCAAACTAATAAGTGATAGTTTAGGTATGAAACTCACACTTCTAATAGTTTAGATATAAAACTCAAAAAAAGAGGATAGTTCAGGTATGTTCTTGACACTTATCTCTAAGTTATTTCAGAATTAGCTATGTTGTTTTTTTTTCTTATTGATTTTTTGGTTTGTTGTGTTCAAAATAATACGCATTGTATAGTTTTTGAGAGAAGTACTGAAAACATCCCTAAACTTGGCGCGAATTTCATCCTTGAACTATTGACAATTTTAAAAACATCCCTATACTTGACTAGCTGAAGTTAAATACTTTCGATTTTGTAACATGATTGAAATACACCCCTAAATTCTTGCCAAGTTTAGAGGTATTTTCAATACTTCTATTGGCTTTTCACCAAGATTCTCACGCTTGTACAAGAATTTGAAACCACTTACTATGTTACATGGCAGATCAGGGTAGATTGAGAGATGTATTTAAGTTCAGTTAGTCAAGTGGAAGATGTTTTTAGGTAGTCAATAGTTCGGAGATGAAATTAATAATCTACACCAAGTTTAGGGATGTTTTCAACACTTCTCTTATAATTTTTTAAAATAGGTCGTTTGTTTTACAAAATACCCTCCACCTTGTTTAGTTTTTTATATTTCTTTGCAATCTTTATTTTTTCGTCTTAAAAGTAAAGCTTTTATCTTACTTAGCTTAATATTTTTGTGTGTGTATTCCTGTCTTCGACTTCATCCAGTTAAATGCCACTAACAAAGTTTAGGTTGACGAAAGATGTTTATGCATCTTGTTTCTTTGTTAGCTGTTGAAGGGCATATTATGAAGAAATCGTTCCTCTCCTTTTAGAAGAGCTACTTCATTCCTTAGCAAAATGTTCACTTTTTTTTCGCCAAGTTTCATTCGATTTGTTGTGAATTGGATGTATAAGTAATTGAGTAAGATGAAGCAAAATATGCTTTTATTAATATGGATGGTGGACTGCTATATCAACAAATAAAAACAGTCCCGTCTCTGTGAGACACTCCTCCTGTAGTGGAACTAACCAAAAACTAAGAGAAGTAAAATATTAAAACTCCTAAAATAGTGGAACCAAATAACAACCTACACAATAAAATAAAGTAGTAACACTACGGAAAGTAATTACAATGTTCTAATACACCTCCTTCAAGCTAGATGGTGTGTAACAACACCTAGCCTAGATAAATGGCGATGAAATGAGGTTTTTTGGAAGCGGTTTGGCCAGAGAATAGCCAACTGGTCAGAACTAGGAATGTACTTGAAGATTAGTCGCTTATCGTTAACCTGTTGCCGAACATAGTAGAAGTCAAGAACTATATGCTTCATGCGTCTACGAAGATTGTTGTTCTCATATAAGTAGGTGACACCAAGGTTGTCACAAAAAATGGTAGGTGGTGTGAGACTTTTGACATAAAGTTCCTTGAGAAGATTTTCACCCATGTGGTCTCATCAACTACACTAGCAACAGCTCGGTACTCTTTTTCAATAGATGAGCGAGCAATGGTACATTATTTTTTTATGACTAACTAACTAGATTATGGCCAAGAAAGATAATATAACTAGTGGTGGAACTTCGATCAATGAGGTTTCCCATGCAGTCAGCATAAAAAAATACAAAGAGTTAAGATTGGTGCTTGGAGCAATTCCAAGGCCATAATTAGCGGTGCTTTTGAGATATCTAATGAGGTGTTGAACAACTTTCTAGTGAGCTTTAGATGGGGCATGCTTAAATTGAGATAACTTATTTACTAAGAAACATCGGTTCAGTAAAGGATAGGTATTACAACTTTCCAATGACTTTTCTCTACTCAGTAGCATCATGAGATGAAGTACCATCATGTTGCAAAAGACTTTGAAAAGAACTCATGGGCGTACAAACACCATTATAGTCTTGCATCAGAAGGTCGTGAAGAAGAGCTGAGATATACTTTGCTTGAGAGAGCAAGATGTCTTTGCCATCCCAATGAACCTCAACTCCAAGGAAGTAGGATGAAGGGCCAAGGTCTTTCCGTGAAAAATAGGAAGCCAAGGAAGAGATAACTTGATGAACCACTGAAGAATTGTTTCTGGTAAGGATGATGTCATCTATATAGACTAAAAAATATACAACACCACTAGAGTCATGTCAAAAAAAAATAGAGATGGATCTGAAAGAGACTTAATAAATTCCAAATAAAAAAGATAGAATGTCGGTTCATTGTACCAAGCAAGCGCATAGCGCGAGGGAAGACAAACATGCGAGGGAAGAGATACATTCTCAAATGCAGGTGGTTGTTTCATAAAAACTTGCTCTTCAAGTGTGCCTTATAAAAATGCATTATTTACGACTTTACGTCCAATGGATGCAAAACCCAATTGTGCTGAACAGCAAGTGAAAGAACAATAGAGAATGGATATAGGATTAACAACCAGACTGAGTGGTAGTCAAAACCTGGATGCTGAGTGAACCTCTTTGCAACCAATCGAGTTTTCTACTTGTTAATTGAATCGTCAACTTTCTTTTTCAACCTATAAATCCACTTACAATCAACAACATGCTTATTAGAATCCTAAGGAACCAATTCCCATCTTCGATTCCAAGTTAATGCATCAAATTGAGCTTTCATAGCTAACCTCCACTCCGGGTGCTTTAGAGGTTGCTTAATGAAATGAGGGGTAAAATTGGCAGGAAGCTGGACAAGGTAATTGAATGGTTTTTTGGGAAAAACAATATTGTTTTGTGATCATGTCGTTGGGTGAGTTGGAGGAGCAGGTGGTGGAAAATGAGTTGGAGGAGGAGGTTGGGAAAAAAACACCGGATGTGTAGAAGAAGTTGTGAAAGCAGGTGGCAGAATTGGTGTTTTATTTCTATGATGGTAGGTGATAAGATTGTGGCTGGATTATGTGAAGAGGCTAAGGATTGGGGGTGCTACAAAGAAGCAGGGAAAGAAAAAAGTTGAGAAAGTAAATTACCTGAATCTGTGGGATGCACGTGATTCTGCCCGGAGGAGACGCACACATAAACTTGACCACTAGTAGGAGTCTCTTGAATAGGAAGAGGAGAAGGAAGTGGAGAAAGATCAGGGGAAAGAGTTTGAGTTTGGGAGTCTGTAGTAGTGTCAACAACCTCCTACATGAGCATAGAAGATTGATTGTGAAGATGGGAGAATATTGTGTGAAAGGGAAAAATATTGTAAAAAGCTTTACATCGGATGAGATTATAAAGTTAAGAGTAAATAAGCTCAAAACATTGGTGGGCATAATGAACCAAAGAGAAGCCCAGATAGGCATATGCAATTGACCTGAGCTTAAGTTTATAGGTGGTGTAAGGCTTAAGCCATAGTAACATTGACAACAAAAAGTTCTTAGTGAATCATATTTAGGTGCAACACAAACAAGTTTTCGTTAGGCGATGTGTTGTTTAAAATTTGTGTGGGCAACCGATTAATGGATAGGTTGTACGTTGACAAGAAAATGACCAATAATTTGAAGGCAAGAATGCCTCATGTAAAAGTGTTTTGGCAGTTTCAACAATGTGCCAATAACGATGATTTGTTATGGCCATTCCTTACGATTATGAGAAGGTGATATAAGGTGTTCAATTCTATTTAAGTGAAGATACAGATTAAGACCTTTATATTCACCTTCTTCATTGGTACACAAAGAGACATTTTTCTAATCAAAATATTTTTTCACTAAGGGATGAAACTTGGGAAAAGGTCTTGAACTTCATGTTTTATTTTTAAGGTTGTACAACCAAATATACTTGGTGTATTGATCAATGAACAATAGTATCATTTTTTATCAATGAAAAGGATAGGTGATGGACTCTATAAGTCACTGAAAAGTATTTGTAGCATAGCTGTACTAATTAGAGATAAGCAATTGAATGGAAATCATTGAACTTTATTTGAACAACAAAAGAATTACAAAAAGTAAACTTGTATGGTGATGAAACCAAGAGAGAATTTATTCAACACAAAGTTCAAGATTCTGGGATAGGGATGGCTAAGGTGATGGTGCCAGACGTAGTGAGGAACTATTGTAGTGGCATCTTGAACATTAGGCTTATTAATTATGAAAATGGGCCATTCATAAAGTCTGTTCCTATTACAACTGGATACCAGCAGAGCCTGTGTTTTCAAGTCCTTCACATAGAAAGAAAATGGGAAAAATTCAATGGAGGTCAGATTATCTTGACAAAATTTTGATATAGAGAGAATAATTTGTCTGATAGCAGGTGCACTCAATGTATCAGTTAGTCTAAAAGCATTATTTGTTATAATTAATTTAGTAGAACCATAGTGAGTAATTGAGATTTTTTTACCATTACCCATAGCTATTGTAAAGTACAAGACTGCTTTAGAAAAAAATGAACAATGTATTCTATTGGTGGTAGACTAGTATATATAGATTCTATACAACTTCTACAACAAAGAAATAACCTATGAAAAAGGTAAGACTTATCTATAACCTAAATACAAGGAATAAGTTACAACAAAGTCCTAAAGGGCTGGAACTACTTAATCTGAAAATATGGTTGATATTATTCGTTATTACGCCCCCGTAAGTTGGTGGTATCAACAATATCCAACTTGGAAAATTGTTGGGCAAATGTAGCTTTAGGAAGTGATTTTGTGAGTATGTCAGCCACTTGATCAACTGAGTGAAGGTGGTGAACTTCAATGTCCTTGTTCTGAACTTGTTCACCAACAAAGTGAAAATCAATGGCAATATTCTTCATTCTACTATGAAAACCTAGATTTGAACAAATGTAAGTGGTGTTGATATTGTCACAAAAAACCTGTGGAACTCCCTTTAGTGACATGCGAAGTTCATGAAGAAGATTTGTAAGCCAGTTAGTTTCTGCAACAACAACTGCCACGACTCTATACTCAGCTTCTGTAGATGATTGTGACATAGACCGTTGTTTTTTGGATGAGCAAGATATCAATATACTGCCCAGGAAAGTAATATAGCCAGAGATTGAAGTGCGATCATTCGGATCACCAGCCTAATCTGAATCAACATAAAAAACTAGATGAGAATATGGACCTTTGGCAATCTATATTCTACATTAGCAGGTGTAGCGAAGATAATAAAGTAATCACTTGACAACTTTCTAGTGAGATTGGCGTGGATTGTGCATAAATTGAGAGAGCTTGCTAACGGTGAAGGCAATATCAGGAAAGGACAAGTAGTGCAACTTTCCAATCACTCGTCGATAAAGTGTACCATCAGTCGAAGGATCATTCACTGTGGCTGTCAAAATGGTAGTTGAGGTCATAGGTGTAGGAGTTCCTTCTGCTTAACATGCCAACATCGTGTAAAAAATCCATAACATACTTGTGTTAGGACAAAGCAAGACCATCAGGAGAAGTGATAATCTCAACGCCCAAAAAATAACTGAGACGTCCAAGGACTTTCAAGGAGAAACCCTAATGGGCTAGCTTGTGCAATCAAGATATTGTTACTCCGAATACAAGAGCTACGAGCTGCTGCAAGCGCTCTTGCGTGAGTACTGTGTCACGAGTGCGCTAACGAGTAGTGAGAGTACACTAACGATAGAGGAAAAGGAAGTACGAGCAAAAATAAGTGGTCACTCTTCGTTCGGCTTTCAACATAAAAAAAAAATTAAATATGAATCGGAGTTTGAAGAAGGGGAGGGAGAAGGAGCCCTTGACCCTCGCTTATGGGGTCAAATCAATACGTTCTAAGAAGAAAGATTGGAATTCAATCTCATCGAGATGATTTTTCTCATTTTTCTGATCATGTTTTTGAAAAATTCTAATTTCTTAGATGTATTACCGCACCCCCAAGGGTTAGGCCCACTTTTTACAGGTCAATGGAATCTTTATGCTCAAAAGGTGGAATAATTTCTTAGATGTATTACCGCACCCCCAAGGGTTAGGCCCACTTTTTACAGGTCACATGGAATCTTTATGCTCAAAACCCTGATTCAAGTAGTCATTTATTTGGTACCTCCCAAGGGGCGATTATTTGGAAGACGGGCATTGCGTTCGGTTCGAAAGGCATGGTTTTCAGTATATCTCCAGATAGGGCCCCCACTAGTCCAGCTAGCTAGTGAACGGTTCTTTCGGGCGGGAAGCAGGCCGCTGCGCTCCTGCCTGATGGACAACAAGTTCTTTAGCCTGCCCACAGATTTCTTGCAAGAGCCTGCCACACTGGGCGGCATTCTCTTCAGTCTCCTGATGCAATTGGGCTATTTCCGCAGGAGAAAGGCCTACTAGAATCTCATTGAGGTCTGGAAGCGCAGGTGCAGGATTCGCACAAAAGGCTATTGAAGGGGATAGGTAGGCTATTAGATTGAGTCGAAAGTCTACCTACGCATAAAGGTTCCGATTCGAGCGAGAGCCCATACGGGGTGGAAAGACAATCTATTATATGATAGTGATAACCTCAACACCCAAAAATAACTGAGATGTCCAAGATCTTTCAAAGAGAAAAGAGTAGAAAAACCATCTATTATATGACGAACCCCGTGAATCTAATTTCCAGTGATGATTATATCATCCACATAGATAAGAACATAAATAGTGAACCCAAAGTTATGCAAAATAAATAAAGAAGAATCAGATTGAGACTTGACAAACCCAACAGTTAGCAAATAGTTTTTGAGCTCATTGTACCAAGCTTTAGGGGTCAATTTCAAGCCATAGATTGCTTTGTTCAATTTGCAGACATGTGTGGAGAGACTTCAATCTTCAAAGCCTGGCGGTTGCCTTATATAAACCTCTTCCTCAGGACGTACTTGTAAGAATACATTATTGACATCAATCTGATGAATTGGCCAGTTGTACTGTATCACAATGGTAAGTACCAACTGAACAGTCACTGGTTTTACTATCGGGCTAAAGGTGGAATGGTAGTCTAAGCCTGGACACTAGGTAAATCCCTTTGCAACAAGCCGTGCTTTATACCTGTCAATGAAACCATCTGATTTATGTTTTATACAAAATAACCACTTGCATTCAACTATATTCATCGAAGGAGCAACTGGGACCAAATCCCATGTTCGATTCCTAACAAGTGCATCAAATTCAGCTTGCATGGATTCTCTCCAGTGAGGGTGTGGACAGGCTTGTTTGTACGTATGAGGAACAAAGGACGAGAAGAGTTGAACACTGACATTAAACTGTTTGGGTTTAAGGCTATTTGTTTTGGAGTGGGTGACCATAAGATGAGTTGAAGTGGTCACCACGGGTGAAGGATCAGATAAAGTCAAAGAAAGTATGGATTGGGAAAGGTTATTATCAAGTGACTGTGAAGGTAGGTAGGAGGGCGGTACACTGGAAGGTAGTAGTAATATAGTGGTACTTAGTTGTTGGCGATTTCTTTATTGGTATGTGATTAATGGCCTGGATGATGGTGGGGTTTGAGTATTATCAAGTGGTGGTGTAGTGGTGGGTCGCAATGAAGGAGAGAATAAATTTTGAGAATTACTTGATGCAATGGAGACACCTTCTGATCTGGCAGATATTGAGTTGGGCAGTGAAAGTGTGTGGGCAGACCATCTAGGAGCGGATGACAAGAATTTAAACTTGACGGTGTAATAGTCGCAGGTAGAACATCAGAACAAATTTCCCAAGTGATATTACTGCTTTGTTTAATACTTAGAGTGGAAAATATACTCTGAGACTGATAGGTGTCTTCAAAAAACAGAACATCCCTAGATAAGTACAATTTATTTTTGACTGGATCATAACATTGGTGCAATTATACTTATTAGAAAATCCTAAATATACATAAGGACTTGATTTTGGCTCTAATTTATTTTTGTCATATGGTTTAAGCCACGAATAACATAAACAACCAAAAACTCTAAGAGATTCATACTTTAGAGCCTCTTGAAATAAAAGTTCATAGGGGTATTTATTTTGTATATTTAGAGTAGCTAGACGGTTGATAAGGTAGACTGCTTGGTGATAGGCAAAACTCCAAAAAGTTGATGGTAAAGAGGTTTGATGCAGCAATATTTGGCCGTTTCAATAACATGCCTATGTCAACTAGTGCCACTCTTTGGGGCTTGTATGGAGGTGTCACTAAGTGTTCAATACCATGACTTTGGAGATATGAGGATAAACCTTGAAACTCACCACCACCATCAGTGCAGAGAGACAAAATTTTAGTTTGAAATCAATGCTCAAGTAAGGGATGTAAAGCTTTAAAGACATCAAGAACTTCCTTTTTTGATTTTATAGTGAACAACCACATGTATTTTGAAAACTGGTCAACAAATAAGGCATAACATCTCTTGTTATCAATTGACTAAACAAGAGAAGACCCCCATAAATCACTATAAAATAATTTGCAATGGTCGTTGACTTTGTAATGAATTTTCAAAAAAAGGCAACATGTGTGTTTTATTAGAATAAAACGAATTACAAATTGGAGTAGTTCTAGAATGTGAAATTGGAAGAGAAAATTGATGTAAAATCATGTTTAAAAGGCGATGATTAGGATGGCCTAAATGTCGATGCCACTGTTTGCAATTGTAGCACTGGCAATGGTGAGCATATTGCAGATAGAGTGCACTTGATGGAGATAATCGGCAACTAGACATGAGTCCTTTGATAGTTGCGTGAGCTGATCACAAAGGCTAAAAATTCATAGTTGGGACTTATTGGCATAAGCTAGGTGCAGGGAGTCTGAAGCAAGTTTAGCAGTGGAGGTAGCAACCATGGTTAAAGCAATCATCGACAGAAGCCATTATGGCATTCTGGATCATTTGATCCTGGCAGAACTAAGAGTTGTATGCTGGGTGCACCACTTCTCTACGGTTTTGTGTGATAGTTGATGAAGGAGTGGGAGAGGAGCCGTCAAGATGGCCAAATAGATCATGTGCACATATAAGCATGGAAATCTGGGTTTCCAGGTAGGGAAATTATGGCTGCCAACAAGCTTTATAGGCAGTTGAGACACTGGATTAATCTGAACAACAATGTTAGAGTTGTTGCCGGCAGAGTCTGCATTCCATACATTCTCAGGCATGTTAAGAGTGAGTTTGTGGTGGTAGTCAGAGGATCACAAAAAACCTCAGAGGGTTAAGACTCGGGCTCTGGTACCATATAAATAATTGAGTAAGATGAAGCAAAAGATACTTTTTATAAATATAGATGATGGATTGATATATACACAGAAAAATAATCTTGTCCTTGTGAGAGACTCCTCAGAACTAACCAAAAATTTAAGGGAAGTAAAATATTATAATTCCTATAATAGTGGAACCAAAATAACAACCTATACAGTAAAATAAAGTAGTAACAGTGAGGAATAAGCAGTAAATAACAATGTTCTAATAAGATGATGGGCAGATTCATCTCTTTCTTTTTCTTGAGATAATTGTGGTAAGGGCTGAAGATCAAGTTCATGTTTTTTTGGACTACAAAGCAACCAGAGTAGCAGAATGCGATGATTGAAGACATTCAGGCCATCAAGAAGAACCAAACAGAGGAATTGGTTGATTTTACTGAAGGGAAGAATGTTATTGGGCTAAAATGGATTTCCAAACTGTTAGAATAGGAATAGGAACATATAATCCTACTTAGAATATGAAAAAGAATAGGAATAATATATAGTAGCCTACTAGGTAAAGGATTGTATTGTAGTATCTATAAATAGGATATCTATGTAATAATGTTGATACACAATTCAATAATATTCTTCTCCAATATATCTCAAAAAGGGTATCGTTTCTATTCACTTGATCTCCATCGATACTTTATGTCGTTCGACACTACGTTCTTTGAGTCTCAACCTTACTATACATCTTCTGATCCTGATCCTCCTGATATCTCCGAGGTCTTACCCATACAACAAGTCTTACTTATACCAACTTTTAAGGAACCTATGACTGTATCTATATCTCTACTACACCTTACTTATCATAGTTGTCCATGTCCAACACTAGTCCCAGATGATTCATGTCATGCGCCGGACTCTGCTCCTACTGCGGACTTGCCTCCTTCTAGCCAACCAATTGCACTTCAAAAAGGTATATAATCCACTAGAAATGCTAACCCACATTATATTTTTTTGAGTTATCATCGTCTCTCATCACCCCGTTATGCTTTTATATCATCTTTGTCTTTTATTTGGTGAAGCACTTTCTCATTCTGGATGAAAACAGGTTATGATTGATGAGATGTATGCTTTACATATGAGTGGTACTTGGGAGCTTGTCTCCTTTTGTGTAAGTAAATCGACTGTTGGTTGTTGTGGGTTTTATGTAGTCAAAAGTGATCCATGAGGTCAGGTTGATCAATGTGAAGCTCGTCTTGTTGCCAAGGGGTACACTCAGATATTTGGACTTGATTATAGTGATATTTTCACTCCCGTGGCTAAAATAACATTTGTCCATATTTTTTTATCTATGGCTGTGATTCGTTATTGGCCTTTTCATTAGTTGGATGTTAAGAATGCTTTTCTACATGGTGATCTTGTAGTAGCAGTCCATATGGAACAACCACCTGATTTTGTTGCTCAGGAGGAGTCTAGTAGCCTTATATGTCGATTGCATAAGTCATTATATGGTCTAAAACAGTCTCTATGGGCCTGGTTTGGAAAGTCTAGCATAGTAATTCAGGAGTTTGGGATGACTCGTAGTAAAGTTGATCACTCTATGTTCTATTGGCACTCTGTACCTAATCGGTGTATTTATTTGGTTGTTTATGTTGATGATATTGTTATCACGAGCAATGATCAAGATGGTATCACTAATTTGAAGCAATATCTCTTTAAGCATTTTCAGACTAAAGACCTCGGAAGACTGAAGTATTTTCTAGGTATTGAGGTTGCTCAATCTAGATCAGGTGGTGTTATTTCTCAACGCAAATATCCCTTAGACATTTTTGAGGAGATAGGAATAGTAGGATGTAGACTCGTTGGCACTTCTATAGATCCAAATGTTAAACTTCTTCCAGTACAGGGAAGCCATTCAGTAATCCTGAAAGGCATAGATGGTTGGTTGGAAAGTTGAATTATCTCATAGTGACTAGACCTAATATCTCTTTTGTTGTGAGTGTTGTAAGCCAATTTATGACTTGCCCTTGTGCTAGTTATTAGGATACAGTTGTTCGTATTCTACAATATGTAAAGTCAACTCCTGGTAAAGGACTACTCGTCGAGGATCGAGGCCATGAGCATATTATTGGGTATATAGACGCTGATTGGGCTAGATTACCCTCTGATAGATATTCTACACCCGAATATTGTATTTAATAGGAGGTAATTTGGTTTTATAGAAGAGTAAGAAACACTGGTTTACCGATCTGTCTATCCCCAATAATTATTTCTCGTTGATTATGTCCTATAGGGATTGTCGAATCAATAGCAAAGAGTGTGGTTGTTTGATCTAGGGTAGAAGCAGAATATCGAGCAATGGCTATAACAACTTGTGAGCTACTTTGGATCAAATAATTGCCGAGAGAGCTAAAATTTGGTGAAATTGGTCAAATGGAACTTGTGTGTGATAACCAAGTAGTCCTTCATATCGCATCAAATCTAGTGTTTCATGAAAGGACTAAGCATATTGAGATTGATTGTCGCTTTGTTTAAGAAAAGATACTATCAAAAGATGTTACAAAATTTGTGAAGTCAAGTGATCAACTTGCAGATGTTTTCACCAAGTCCCTCGTGGCCCTCGTATTAATTACATTTGTAACAAGCTAGGTGCATATGATTTGTATGCATCAGCTTGAGGGGGAGTGTTAGAATAGGAATAGGAATATATAATCCTACTTGAATCGCAATATGAATAGGAATAATATATAGTATCCTACTAGGTAAGGGATTGTATTGTATTATCTATAAATAGGGACTCTATGTAATAATGTTGATACACACTTCTATAATATTCTTCTCCAATATTTCTCACACAAACAAAGTACAATGCTGATGGAAGTGTTAAAAGACATGAAGCTCGACTTGATGCAAAAGGATTCTCCCAAAAACAAGGGATCTACTTTGAAGAGACGTCTTCTCTGGCAGCTCGCTTTGAAAGGGTTAGAAGTACTCTTAACTTGGCTGCTCAACTTAGTCAGCATATGTACCAATTAGGATTCTCCCAAAAACAAGGTATCTACTTTGAAGAGACATCTTCTCTGGCAGCTCACTTTGAAAGGGTTAGAAGTACTCTAACTTAGCTGCTCAACTTAGTCAGCATGTGTACCAATTTGATATTTACCAATTTGATGTTAACTCTGCCTTTCTAATTGCGAGTTACATGAAGAAGTATATGCCTCTCAACCTGAAGGCTTCATCTCTAGTGAAGGGAAAAGCAAAGTCTACAAATGGAAAAAGGCATTGTATGGTCTAAAGCAAGCTCCAGGTGTATGGGATTGCAAAATTGACTCTTTTTTTTTTCAAAGAGCAGCAGTTCAAAAGAAAAGAGAATGAACCTACACTTTATGTGAATAAGTGAGGTGATGGGGATTCTATGGTTGTTTGTCTTTGTATCAATGATATTATATATATCGGCTCTCATGATCTATTGTTTCTGAATTTAAGAGTTGCCTGATAAGTAAATTTGATATGTCCGACTTGGGTATGTTGTATTGTTTTTTTGGGCTTGGAGTGAGCTAAGTTGTGCAGACTCTTCACTTTCGATATCGCACCCATGTCGGATTCGCTTGTCTCCTTTTGTGTAAGTAAATCGACTGTTGGTTGTTGTGGGTTTTATGTAGTCAAAAGTGATCCATGAGATCGCACCCATGTCGGATTCTCCTAAAATACACTACTTTTGGAGAATTCGACACACACCCATTGACATTTTTGAAGAGTCCAAGCAACATAGGGAGTGAGACAAGGTTTAGATGGAATTTTTATTTTAAAAAAAAGCATGCTACTTAACTTTTACAGAGATTCAACATGCTGAATTGTAATCCATCTCCAATGCTCATGACATGAATAAGAAACCGATACTCAATGATGGTATATGTGCAACAAAAACTCTTATTTTAGAAGTATAGTTGATGGTCTATACTACTTATCTCACACAAGGGCCTTTATAGCATTCTTTGTCAGTTTGATTTCAAGGTTCATGCATAGTCCTTGAAAGAAACACCTAGGTGCTGCCAAAAGGATCTTATGATACATTAATGGCGCAACAAGTTACAAAATTTGGTACTCAAAAGTATCAGATTTCAGAAGCAATTGGGCAGGTAGCTCGGAGAATCGCAGGAGCACATCTGGGAATGTTTTAGTCTTGTTTCTGGAGAAATCTCATAGAGTTTAAAGAAACAAGATATAGTAGCTTGGTCATCTTTGGAAGCAGAATATATATCTGCAACTTCAACACATTTTCAAGTTGTCTAGCTGTTTGGTTAAGGAAATTTTTAGTGGATCTTCAACAAGAGCAGATTGTTCCAACTGAAATATGGTGTGACAACAAGGCGACAATTGCTATAGTTCCTATTTTTTAGGCCTTAGAGATAATCATAGCTTATTTTACTCCTTATTTTTAGTTTTTCAGTTATTTTTTCATACTCAACATCTGCTTTTCCTTCATATTTGTTTTATTCTCTCTAACACTATGTCAAAAAATCTTGCTTTTCATAGTAGAACGAAGCACATCGACATTCGCAATCACTTTGTTCATGATCTAGTTGTTGGTGAATAATCTCATTGGAGTTTTGTGGAACAAATGACTAGATTGCTGATGTTCTTACAAAGTTGCTGGCCCTCAACAAGCAAGAATTCATCAGGCTACAAATGGGAGTATGTGATTTGAAGAAAGGGGGAGAAGGAGACCAAAAATGCAAAAATAGCAAATGGGGATATGTTGAGGATTTCTGGTGGTTTTGGAAAATTCAGATTTACGTGGCACTATGACTTGTGCTTGACAACATTTTTTTTTTCGCAATTGGTGAATGAGATTGAAGGCCTTAATATAAACTAATTAAGTTTACCTGTTGGGAGCATTTTTCTTAGCTTTAAGAATAATAATGATAAATGGACTGTGGAAGTGGAACAAACATTAGAAGTATGGATTTCTAAATTCTTAGCTTTTCCGGCACCTTGATTTTATTTAGTATTTCTTATTTTGGCTTGATGTAAGTTAAACCATTGGGGAAAAAATGAAAGGTAGTGTTTGCCTTTTGTTTGGTAGAGGGTGGACTCTACAATTTCAAAATTCTATGTGACGAAGCTATTTTTTTTTCTAGTTAGGTCAACAATTATTTGTCCAAGTCTAATGCGTCAATCTTAGCATGCTTCCTCTGCGTGTAAGAATAGCCAACTTTGCGTTACTGTTATACTTACTGTATGTTACCTCTTAATCTTAGGGACTTGAACAAGGAAGGTACAGGCAAATTTTGCACCTGGAGAAGATAAAGGTTCTTACATCTTTTCAATATCATAAGACAACTTAGAGTAGCTTGATATCATTTTCAATGCAATTTGAGTAATCTCTGATAATTATGGTATCTAGGTATTAGTTAATGTATCTATGAAGGGTTATTTATGTAATTATATATGTATCAACTCTTGTATAAATACCCATCCTTTAAAATCAATGAATGTTACGGTGGGCCTTACTTTACATGGTATCGGAAGCCCCCCCCAAAAAAATAACTCGTACATCAGGAACTTCAGCCGCCATCAACGCTGCCATTGTGCTTTTTGCTTTAGCGATAACGCTGCCATCCCCATCGTTTAACCCTACCCATCAACTTTCAATTAAACTAATTTCAAAAACTTTTTAATTTGGTGAATTCAATTTTTGCCTTTAGTTCATGGTTGTGGATTCATCATCTTGATGGCTCTCAACCAATTCTAGAAAGATTTCTTGGTGAAAACCAATTGAATCCTCAACAACAAGAACATACCCAGTGGAATCCCACAAGTGGGGTCTGGAGAGGGTAGAATGTACGCAGACCTTACCACTATCTCATAGAAGTAGAGAAGCTATTTCTTGGGAACCCTCATCTCAAAAATCCATAAGCAGAATAAACTAGATATAACAAAAAGGAAAGGAAAGTGAATAGAAAGGGCGACTAATAACAAAAAGCACATAATAATATATAAATATGATAAAATTACACACATATAATAGATAATCACAACACATGGTATAAAACACGACTACACCTGCTACCCTACTACTCCACCTAACCCTACCAACCAATTAGCCTGCTACTCTAATTTGCGACCTCTACTCCTTTCTATCTAATGTCATGTCTTCAGTGAGATCAAGTATTGCCATATCTTGTCTGATCACCTCCTCCCAATACTTCTTCGGTCTACCTTTACCCCTCTATGTAGCTCCCAAAACCAACCTTTTGCACCTCATAACAGGAGCATCGGTACTCCTTCTCTGCACATGTCCAAACCATCACAATCTCGCTTTCCTCATCTTATCAGCAACAGGGGCCACCTCTAGCTTCTCTCAAATGGTATCATTCCTAATGTTATCATTCCTTGTGTGACCACACATCTACCTCAATATCCTCATCTCTTCGACATGCATCTTCTGAATATATGCATTTTTTATTGGCCAACACTCCACCCCATAAAGTAAAGATGGTCTAACCACTATTCTGTAAAACTTACCTTTGAGTTTAGATGGTATTTTCTTGTCACGCAATACTCTCGAGGCAAGCCTCCATTTAGTCCATGCTGCCCCAATATGATGTCTGATATCATCATTGATATCGACACTACTTTGGATGATGGACCCCAAATACTTAAAGTTTTCCCTCTTGGGGATAGGTCGAGTGACAAGCCTCACATCAATGTCTGCTTCATCCCTCGCAACACTGAATTTGCACTCCAAGTATTCTATTTTGGACCTGCTCAGTTTGAATCCTTTGGACTCCAAGGCGTGTCTCCAAGCCTCCAACCTATCATTAACTTTAGTTCAATTCTCATCAATTAGTAATATGTCATCTGCAAATAACATACACCATAAAACCTCCTCCTGGATAGATCGCGCCAGCTCATTCATCACCAAGGGAAACAGGAAAGGGCTCAATACAGATCCTTGATGGAGTCCCATGTCAACAAGAAAATACTCTAAGTCTCCTCTTACCATTCTTACCTGGTTTTGTCTACGTCGTACATGTCCTTTATTGCCCTGATATATGCCATTGGGACATCTTTCAACTCTAGACACCTCCACAGGACATCCCTTGGAACCTTATCATAGGCCTTCTCGAGATCAATGAACACTATATGAAGGTCCTTTTTTTCCTTATATTTCTCCACTAATCTCCGAACAAGATGAATTACTTAAGTAGTCGACTGCCTCGGCATAAATCCAAACCGATTCTCTGAAATAGACACTATTCTTACCCTCATCTCTACACTCTCTCCCGGACCTTCATAGTGTGACTTAGTAACTTGATACCCTTGTAATTGAATCCTGTGTATCAAAATTGGGTACGATAGGATCAAATATTTTTGTATTGGATTGTGGCCTCTGTTTCAGAGAGTGTTACAAAAAATAGTAGGCTTTGAGACCTTTTGTGTATCCGAGGAAAAATTGATTTTGGCATATACTATGACATCGAAGTGAAAAATTCATGAATTGAAAAATCAGTTATATACTCTTCGTCATTGTTATGCTTCAGTTAGGAGGTGCGAGAGGTTGGATTTTGGGGTTACTCGGAGGGGTAGAGGTAGACCAAAGAAGTATTGGGGGGAGGTGATTAGACATGATATGGCAAAACTTGATCTCACCGAGGACATGACCTTAGATAGAAAGGAGTGGAGGTCGCGAATTAGAATAGCAGACTAATAGACTGGTAGGGTAGTAGGGTTGATGTCTGGTCTTGGGATATAGAAAGGTAGTAGGATTAGTAGTGTCTTTATTTCCCGTGTTGTCATTATCTGTCTTATATTATCATTTGCTTTTCATTATTAGTCATTCTCCATTATTTTTCCTTTCCTTTTTCGTTTTTACCATATCTAATTTATTCTGCTTATGGATTTTTGAGACGAGGGTTTCTCGAAAATAGCCTCTCTACCTCTATGAGGTAGTGGTAAGTTCTGCGTACATTTTTACCCTCCCCAGACCTCACTTGTGAGATTCCACTGGCTATGTTGTTGTTTGACTCTTCGTCGAGGTTCTCATTCAATTGAGATGTATATTCAAAAAGCTGAATATCCCATTAATGAGTATGACCTTGTTGAGTATGTTAAAGGTGGCCTAGGTGCATCTTATCGCCCTAATACAAGATTCTTGATGTGACACAAACTAATGCATCTTTTGATACCCTGTATGGTCTCCTTTTGACAGAAGAGAGACAATTGAAGAATGAAAATTCTGCAATAATTGTGCCAACTGCTCACTATGAGATGGCTCAATCTCGGCATGGACGAGGCCGAGACCGTGGAAATGGCAATTGAGGATATGGCAGGGGTGGCTACTTTGCTTCACCATCATCACCTAGCAATGGGTTCTCTACTTCAGTTCAGATTGCTGACTATAATCCAGTCATGCAAGCAACACAGTGGATACTTCAACCATTAGTTGTTATAACTGTAGAGGACTTGGACATGTGTCTTGTGTTTTCCTCTAAGTTGCTCGGACTCGGGTGCGGATCCACATGTTGGATTCTTCATGATATAATTTTTAAGATTCGGGGATATGGATCTAGATACGGATACAGGTGCGGGACTCGGCCAAAAAAAATCTAAAATTATAACTATAAAAATATGCATAAATATGGGACTTAGTGAAAAATTTACATATAACTTTGTAGAGTGTAGTAACAAGCAATTAGTCTTTTATTCTCAATAATTCAATATATAAGCATACCGCAAGCATGTTGACCTCTCCAAAAAGGCATGATTCATCCATTTTCCTACAACTATGGTAACAAAGTATTAAAATTTATAAACTCGTCAAGATATAATAGAAGTTTTAAAAAAAAGGATTAGAATCATAGATATAAATTAAAATATCAAATGAAACATACCTTTAATCTTTACTCTTTCAAACTTAGAAGTTATCCAAGTTGAAATGAAATAGATAAACAAAACTACCAAAGTCAAGAGCACAAAAATTTATACATAAATTCTATGTTCCAATGTTCAGAGATCAAAAAGAGTAATAATAATATAACATCAAACATGCACATTTGAACTTAGTTATGCTTGAAGCATCTACATAGATACATTCAATTTAAATGTCATCTTCCTCAATTTCTTCCATGCCTTGTTCTTCTGAATCCTCAACTTCATTTTCAAAAAAGACTTCTTCAAGTTGAGATTCGTCAATTGACAATTCAACTAAATCATTTATGCTTTTATCAATGTTGAAATGATCTCCGCCTAAAACAATACAAAATGAAATTAGAATATTATGAAACTTATCCTATTAAAAAATAAAAAAGTTACCTATATCCCAATATTTGCTTGGACCATTTGTGTATTTTTCTTTTCTTCGAGAGAGCAAACGAAGATTATAATGCACAAAAACTAAATCTTCGGCCCTTGAACTAGCCAACTTGTTTCTCTTGATGCTATAAATTAGTGAAAAAAGGGCTCCAATTTCTTTCACAACAAGACGAAGAGGCGGGTTGGGAAAGCAATTTGTAAGCCAAACTTTGCAAACGTGGAGCATTTACACCATAATTAGCCCACGAAGATAGAGGCTCTTCATACCCCCATGGCATCAACCACTTGAGGCTCACTAAAGTGATCATTCCCACTACAAAATGTGTTATGCTCCATAAAAGCTTGCTTTAGATCTTTTGGATCTTTGAAATATCTTTGGAAGCATATGATTCTATTCAAAGAAATCTCTATATCTTCATTAGGAGCAAGTCTTCCTATCCCACTACTTTATCCTTGAAGCCATGATTCATGGTAGTATTTGGGAACCAAGGAATGTGCCATACAATGTAACAGGGTACTACTCTTATTCCACCTAGCCACAAGAATTTGTTGAATTTTATCAAAAAAATCCGATTGGCCATTTATAAGATCTTTTCCTTCGTGCTCAAACACAATCATCTTGACCTTTTCAATGATCATATCCCATATGTCATAAATAAGGTGCAATTGTGGGCAATCAAGGTTGGATCTTCTAAGCATAGATACTATTGGTTCCGTACATCTTAAAAAATATTCAACTCTATCCCAACATTCTTCATCCATCACAAGAGATTTTATTTCAAGTGCCTTTGCCTCAAGTACTTTATCTCCCTTGTAATTCTTCCATTCGTCGTCCATTACCATTTTTTCCAATGATGATTTCACTTTATGGATACGAGAAGTGATGACAATATGAGAAGCAAATCTTGTTTTGGCAACTTTTGATAAAGATAGTTCTGAGTGCTTTTGAAAAATGGCATGAGCCATGTCATGATTCACCACAAAATTTTTTAAACTACTCATTTCACCAATCAATTTTAATATCCATTCACAACTTGAGAAGTGAGGTGATTTCTCGGAAGGTTGACACATGCTTTTTAAAGCAAGATTTAAACAACGCACAACATACGGTGTCCAAAATATGTGTGGAAAAGTTTTTTCAATAATTGAATCGGCAAGTTTCATTTATCGATGATAACTTGAACCATATTTTTTGGACCAACATTTTCTATGGCTTCAACAAACAACCTAGCAATATACTCACTATCTTTGACGATTCCACTAGAATTAATAGATTTTAAGAATATTGGTCCACTGACACGAGTATGGGTATGGGATTTGTGTCAGATCCGGTCAATCAAGATCGGGTGTGTGATCAGTTAATCAAGATCGGGTGTGTTCCCACAACCCAGCATTCACAACACAAAGTGTAGTAGTCTATCATGGCATCATCGATTCTCGACTTTTGTTCTAAAATAGAAATAGCAGGCCTATAACAGCCAACATGAATTATAAGATTTACTAAGAAAAAAGAATCAAAGGACTCATATGGAGTAGTATAAACTACTATATACCTGTAGTATTGAAGGTATGTTCTTTTCGATTTACTCAACTCTTTACTTTGAGGTATCCAAATTTCAATTTTTCCCCAATTTATTGGTTAACACATCCAATCTTGATTGACTGGATCCAACACAGATCCCACACTTGTCCCCGTTCAGTGGATCAATATTTTTAAAATCTATTAATTCTAGTGAAATTGTCAAAGATGGTGAGTATATTACTATGTTGTTTGTTGAAGCAATAGAAAATATTGGTCCAGAAAATGTGGTTCAAGTTATCACCGATAATGCCGAAAATATGAAACTTGCTAGTTTAATTATTGAAAAAAATTTCCACACATATTTTGGATACCGTGTGTTGTGTATTGTTTAAATCTTGCTTTGAAAAGCATGTGTCAACCTTCCGATAAATCACCTCACTTCTCAAGTTGTGAATGAATATTAAAATTGATTGGTAAAGTGAGTAGTTTAAAAATTTTTGTGGTGAATCATGACATGGCTCATGCCATTTTTCAAAAGCACTCAGAACTATCTTTATCAAAAGTTGCCAAAACAAGATTTGCTTCTCATATTGTCATGACTTTTCGTATCCATAAAGTGAAATCGTCGTTGGAAAAAATGGTAATGGATGACGAATGGAAGAATTACAAGGGAGATAAAGTACTTGAGGCAAAGGCACGTGAAGTAAAATCTCTTGTGATGGATGATGGATTTTGAGATAGAGTTGAATATTTTTTAAGATGTACAGAACCGATAGTATCTATGCTTAGAAGAGCCAACCTTGATTGCCCACAATTGCACCTTATTTATGACATGTGGGATACGATGATTGAAAAGGTGAAGATGATTGTGTTTGAGCATGAAGGAAAAGCTCTTATAAATGGCCAATCGGATTTTTTTGATAAAATTCAAGAAATTCTTGTGGCTAGGTGGAATAAGAGTAATACCACGTTACATTGTGCACATTCCTTGGTTCTCAAATTCTAGGAGAAAGTAATGAGATAAGAAGACTTGCTCCTAATGAAGATAAAGAGATTTCTTTGAATAGAATCAAATGCTTCCAAAGATATTTCAAAGATCTAAAGCAAGCTTTTATGGAGTATGGCACATTTTGTAGTGGGAATGGTCACTTTAGTGAGCCTCATGTGATTGATGCCATGGGGTATGAAGAGCCTCTATCTTGGTTGGCTAATTATGATGTAAATGCTCCACTTTTGCAAAGTTTGGCTTACAAATTGTTTTCCCAACCAGCCCCTTCGTCTTGTTGTGAAAGAAATTGGAGCACTTTTTCACTAATTATAGCATCAAGAGAAACAAGTTGGCTACTTCAAGGGTTGAAGATTTAGTTTTTGTGCATTATAATCTTCGATTGCTCTCTCGAAGAAAAGAAAAATACACAATGGTCCAAACAAATATTGGGATTTAGGTAACTTTTTATTTTTTAATATGATAAGTTTCACAATATTCTAATTTCATTTGGTATTGTTTTAGGCGGAGATCATTTCAACATTGATGAAAGCATAAATGATTTAGTTGAATTGTCAATTGACGAACCTCAACTTGAAGGAGTCGTTTTTGAAAATGAAGTTGAGGATTTAGAAGAACAAGGCATGGAAGAAATTGAGAAAGATGACATTTGAATTGAATGTATTTATGTAGATGCTTCAATCATAACTAAGTTCAAATGTGCATGTTTGATGTTATATTATTATGTACTCTTTTTGATCTTTGAACGTTGGAACATAGAATTTATGTTTGGTAGTTTTGTTTATCTATTTCATTCTAACTTGGATAACTTCTAAGTTCGAAAGAGTAAAGATTAAAGGTATGTTTCATTTGATATTTTAATTTATATCTATGATTCTAATCCTTTTTTTTAAAACTTCTATTATATTTTGACGAGTTTATAAATTTTAATACTTTGTTACCATAGTCGTAGGAAAATGGATGAATCATGCCTTTTTGGAGAGGTCAACATGCTTGCGTTATGCTTATATATTGAATTATTGAGAATAAAAGACTAATTGCTTGTTACTACACTCTACAAAGTTACATGTAAGTTTTTCACTATGTCTCATATTTATGCATCTATTTATAGTTATAATTTTAGATTTTTTTTGCCGAGTCCCCGCACCCGTATCCGTATCTAAATCTATATCCCCGAATCTTAAAAATTATATCATGAAGAATCCAACATGTGAATCCGCATCCGTGTCGGACACCCGCACCCGAGTTCGAGCAACTTAGTGGTAAGCTAGAGGAGGATGTATACATTGTTCAGCCTCCGGGTTTTGTTGACCCTAATTACGTATGCATGCTAGAGAAGTTTATTTATGGCCTTAAACTGTCTCCTCGAGTATGGAATAAATATTTGAAGGATGCCTTGTGTGGGCTTGGTTTTCATGGCTCTAAAACAGATTCTTCACTCTTTTTTAGAAGCACGGGCACCGAAGTCTAGGGCATGTCTATGCATCTAGTTTCTTCATTTCTTCAACGGTTAGAAATTTGCTTCTCTTTGTGCAACTTGGGCAAGCTTAATTACCTTTTGGGTATTGAAGCTTCATGGAGATCTGATGGGTTGTTGTTGTATCAGTCTAAATGTACACATGATCTCTTGGAATGTTGTAACATGTTAACATGCAGTGATATTTGTACTCTCATGTGCCCGAGTAATAAGTTGCACGCCAGCGACAACACTCAATTTCTTGAAGAAAGTCTTTATCGAAGTATTGTTGGTGGCTTACAATATCCCACTTTCGCTAGACGTGATATTTCCTTCTTGGTTAATAAAATTTTTCAGTTCATGCATATTCCGACAGAGAAACGTTGGGCAGCAGTTAAGCGAATCTA